>JAXCEX010000217.1:0-41256 GCA_038382965.1 Ceratocystis huliohia
AATGATCTGGGGTGACGATCTGGTGTCCCTAGGCTAGTTGGTGTTGGTAGATATTTTTGAATGTTCCGAGGTTTGTAACTTTGCTCAAGGAAAGGTAGAAGCTAGGCCGGTTCGTCCTACAAGAGTAACGCCAAGGTTGCTCACCGGTGTTAGTCACTAGATTAAGCGCGAAGCGTAGCAAGAAGGGCAGTACAAGGAAATTGAACAAGGGAGAGAAAGTTTGCGGCAAAATGATGAAGAAATAAGTGCGTCGATCTTTTGTAAACATCATGATGGAACCTTGTGAGCTTTGAAGGAGCTGTAAGAAACGTGGACCCTGATCGTCGCAACAGCAAATGTGGGGAAAACGGTACCCACTAAATCAACTTGCCACAGTCTATGCTTTGTCACGTGATGTGGGGCAAAGTGGCTAATCTATCGTACTGTCCCCAAGGTGGGCTTACCCAACGGAACGTCCCAGGCAAAGAGCCATGGTGCGACTGCGGTGGCGGACGAGAAGCGCAGGAGAAAGCAGCCCACATCATCTTGGACTGCGAGTTGGTCGACAGGACTACCCTTCCCCCGCTGCGAGGAAGAGAGGATCTCTACGATGCCCTGGACGACCCCGAACGGTGCCCCAAAGTCATCCGATGGCTCCTTGCCCAAGGAAAACTGAGGGAGTATAGAACCGCCCTGGGAGAAGAGCCCCAGGTCGACTAACACACCTGTCGCGACTACAGCGACCACACCATACTTCGTTCCCGTGCCACTGCACAATGACTCTACCCAACGGAGACCCTGGCCAGAGGGTAACTTCAGGCAAATTAACTTTGGACAAACGAGAGGTTTTTTCACACCGCAAGGGGTTTTTCCTTGGTAACCGGACACTTGACGCATGTCAAGAAACGACGATTAGTCATTTTTGACTAGTTAGCCATAATAGCGCACACATCATCATGTAAGCACTTCAACAGATGATTTATTTATTTAACCACGCATCTGTAGTCATCTAGCTCTGGTCTTTTCAATAACGCAGTGCCAAGTGATTATCTCGTGAAATAAGAAGCTTTAACAAAAACATTCTCACATTTGACAACAGAGGAAGACATCGCAACATCTTGAAGGCGCTGTAAGGACACTGGCAAGTTCCCCCCCTTTTGTGAGTGAGTTATTTAAATCAACCCGCTGCAAGTTGGCGCATCTGCTTCGATCCTTAACCATGAAAGCCCAGATTAGATTGAGTTCAAGCCAAAGGTTAGGCAACATTGTCGTCCCTGGTCATAGATTCCCAAGGGTGATGATAGTTGAACAACACTAGTGGTATTCTCGGATAACGAAAAGTCACTGGCATCATAGTCAAATGGCCAACCCGTCAAGATCCTGGAGGCTACTCTGGGCATACCTGCTTGTAAGCTCTTAGTGGGCGATAACATATTACCTCTCTACAAACTTTGTAGTCTTGAAAGCTTGCATGCTCCAGAAACGCTAAATTGCCTGTTGTAGTGCTCAGCCATTCAGGAACTATATATCTCAAAGCATTTGTAGCCTAACAATATGCTGTGAAACAAGCATGTGCCCTACTCAGATAGTCCTCTGCCCGCGTCTAAACAGCGTAACTCGTAAAATTAGACGTGTATATTAAGCAGGTTATTATGATGTAATATGATCTGAGGTGCTGTTATGCGATGCAAGGTAGTGCGGGTGCGAAGTAATTCGCACTTGAAAACTGTTGAAAAATAGAGCCAAACCAAGGAAACAAATGAAAAAAAAAAAAACAAAAAAGAAGAACGCAAACAAGCCCTACACCCCCTTTTCTTTCTCTACTTGCTGTCTAACCCCGAAGCTCATGCCGAACCCATTCCGAGTCGGAAAACACACCAGCCTCATATGCCGGGCTTTGCATCGATGTCGAGTATGCATACGCATCATCGAAAACGTTCACTGGCTGTAAGCGTCCGGGCCTGTCGCCTGGCCTAGGCCCCGCCTCGGTCCTAGTTTGATCTTCAGCACGCTGTTGAACACTCGGCTTCAGCTGAGGCCGATTACACTCCTGATCCTCATGGCCAACTGGGCCCCCTGGGGCTGCATGGCTGTAGACAGTCCCCTAGTTCCGTCCACCGCCAGCGGCCTTTTCGCTGGTGACAGAAGCGCCGGCGTACTCTTGGCCGATATCATTGTCAAGTCCTGCTCGCGTCTTTAGGAGCTTTCCAAGTGCGGCCACTGTTGCAGCACTGTTGCGTCTAGGCATTCTGTACGCATCGGTAGGTGTGGCCGTGTAAACCGGCGGGCTATCGTTTGGTTGGCCGTGAGGGTCTGCAAAGGTGAAACTGCCGCCACCCTCGGCCCGAGTCTTCTCGGTTGTGATAGCAGCATAGAGCCCAGCTAGCATGCCAGAGAGCACAACCACGACATACACAAGAAGCACGCCGAGCGAAATTAAAGCCTCAATCGTTATAGCGCTGCGAAGCTTATTGACAACCTTGTCAGCAGCAGCAGAGATCTCGTCTGTCGTAACACTGGCGGGGCTAGCTAGGAAGCTTGTCATATTCGAGTCTGCACCCAGGCTAGCGTTAGCACCAGCACTAAACACATCGGCTGGGAACTGCGCGAACGACACATTGGCCTGCTCCTGCAGCCAGGTCAAGCCCTTCTGCACGGTGGCGACTTTTAGGCCAATAAGGCAATAGATCACATCAGAGATAGGCTCCTTGAGAACGGTCCCATTGAAAGCCGTGCCAAGCGCCGTCTCCATCAAGTCGGTGAAACTATTAAGTGTGTTGTTTGCCGCTGTCGTGCCGTTGATCACCCAGTCGAGAATATCAGCGTTGACATCAGCGTTTAGCTCACCCAAGACTCTGTTTGCGCCAACAGCCCACTCGTTTGAAGCATTCTGCAGTGTACTTACAACATCTCCAGCAAAATCGCCCACTTGGTCACTCAATGCTGGAATCTGCTTCTGCAACGCATGCAGCACGGCCAGCTGGCAAAGGCATGCGGCCAGTCCAGCCACGGCTAGGGAAAGCACAAACAATGCCGGTGTAGTAGTCATGTAGGCCCATGTCCAACGCAGTAGGATTTGGTTCTTGCCACTAAGCCGCGATGCAACCTTGAGACCCCAGTGAGCCGAGTGTGGGTGTGCTACAATATACACGACATCCATGGGATCACGTGGCGGCTCTATCTGTGCAACCGTAGGACTGCCAGCTCCACTACCGTGGCTGGTCTGCACAATCTGAGCATTAGAGCGGTCGCGGCGCCAGCGGCGGACTTCCATCCAGCCAGAAGGGGCCATTGCAGCAAGAGCCAGTAGGATGAGCACGACGATGAAGGCAGTGCGAGCTGAGCGGGCGGTTTCATATAGCGTATCGAAGAAGCTGTTAAGTCCATCATTATTGGAGCAGAAGCTTAACTGCTGCTTCTGTGCTATAGGGAAGGCAGTGCTGTCAAAGCGGTAGTCGGCGTATTTGTCGGTGATGGCATTTCGCATCAGGTCGAACGGTACAGAAATAGCAGCATTAGTCATGTTCTTAGCCTCCTCGAAGGTGGGAATGTTGTCGTTAAGCTCGTTCAGGTCGTTGACGAAGCTAGTGGTATTGATCTTGATATTGTTTAGGCTCGTCAAATCTTCAGTGAAGTTGACTTTAGGGATGTCTGGGAGCAGGCTGCCAAAGACAGAGCTTTCAATCTCATCAGCAAACTGGTTGATGGTGTCCTGCAGCGAGTCAGCGCCTGAGGAAATAGAGTCTGTGATGCTCTTGATAGCCTTATTCATCATGTCTGTGACTTCTTGCGTGACGTTTGCTGCAGCATTTAGGCTACTGTGAATTAACGACGTCACGAGACACACGTAAGTCGACGTCATCATGCTGATGACAAAGGTGATCAGGCTCTCAACGACTGTCAATGCCAGGTCCATGGCACCAACCATGGCACGAACAGCTGTGTCAACCATACCAGCCGACATATCGTTAACGCCGACCGATAGATAATGAGGCATAGATGCCATGGCGCTACCAACATCCTCAACCTTGGTGCAGGCCGAAAGTGCCTTTTCTTTAGCATCGTCGATGTTGTCGTGTAGGCTGCCGAGAGTTAGCAGAACGCGGACCAGCACAAGCAGTAACAAGACAGTCCAGCGGTTCAACCACACCTGAGACAGGCGGGCACGCAGACCAAGATACGGTGTATGGGAAGTGGAGACATGGCGGGGGAGGCTACGCAGTGAGGCGATATCGAGCACTTTAGAGCGTAGGTTGGATGGTACGTTGGGGATGTTTTGGGAGACACCGAAAGTCATGATGGGCCAGAGAGATATGAAACTATATTTGCAGCAAGGAAAAGTTGGAAATGTTTAAAATGAGGAGAGCAAAGAAGAGACGAAGCTTGGGAGGAGAGAAGCAGGAGACGGGATGAGATGAAAAAAGAAGGGCAACGGGAAGAGTTTTTACTCCGGGTAAAACACGATGCAGTAAAGGGAAAGGAAAAGGCAAAGAAAAGAACAAAGCGAGAGACTGAGAAGCGTAAAGAAGCTCAAGATCAACAGAGCTCGGTAGAGGGATATGAGGAATAAAGAGAAGTAGACGAGGACGAGGATGGAGACAAAGAAAAAGTAGCAGTAGCAGATCCTTTCTTTTAGACGTCCATATTAGGGAGAAGAAAGGAGATGGACAAGGAAAGTAAAGAAAAAAACGAATGCCGAAGCGATGTGCAAATGACGAGAAGCAGCGAGAACAGTTGAGAATTTCCACAAAGGAAAGAAAAACATGATATAAAAATAAAACGAAACCCTGCTTTGAAAGCAGCCAGCTTTGGGCGGCGTCTCCAAGCACCACAGCAACCACGCATTTTCACACACTCTCTCTGCTCGTTCCATTCTTTCACACTCTTCCCGTCACCTTGGCTTCCTCTTAGCACACCTTAATTCTTTATTTTTCCTCAGCTATGCATTTTCCCTTTATTCTTCTCTTTGTTCCTCTCCTCACAGCCAATCATTGCTATCCCCTTGCTAATTGGATCCTTCAACCCTTGTCAACTAAGCGCCGTGCAACCCTAAACGCAGCTCTTTGTTTCCATGACTTCCCTGGCCTTTGCTGTCTAAGCGCTCGCACATCCACACGAAGCTCTAGCGCCTAGTGAAACTCGCCACGAGAAGAGGCCACTCATCCACCGGCTAGATCTGCCACATTATTTGAGCAGATTAGATAGCCTCTATCGGCTGCCTGCATCAGCGGCTCCAGGCTCAACACTTAGTTTGTGATACGTTACACGGGGCAATGTTCTTAAAATAGTAATTTCCATTGAGCACCAACCAACCAGTCTTTGCATGTTTCCGAGTCTATCACGCCTATATCCTTGCCAAGTCTTGTATCCTGTCCACCCGTATGTTCTCCTTACTCCGCAACGCTCTCGACAGACGGCGGCTTGTAGTTTGACACAGCCCTATTCGCCGTGCTTCTTCCTTGATTCACAAGCTTATTCCCATCTGCTCCAATATTAGAAGGGAGGGCAGGAGCACAGTCTCGCTTCGTCTTCGTCTCTTTAGTGTCTCTATGGTACGCCCGTGGCACCGAATCGTAGCTGTCATCTCCATAGTACCCATCGTAGCGCACATTCTGCCGTTCGCTGTGAGACGTCTCGCAATTGGCACCGTGGCGCGCTCCATATGACCTGTCACGTGAGCGGCTGCCGCTGCTGACCCTGCTCTCATGACGAGTCCGGCCGCGACTCTCACACCGAGCTCTTTCTTTATTACAATAGCTAGGCTCATCAAAGCCGTGCTCGCCGTGGCCATAGCTGTAACCGTAGTTATCATGCTCGTCAGGCAGCACAAAGCCGACAGACCGGGAGTTCTTTCGTGCGCGCTCGGAATTTCTATGGTTGCCTGACGCAGAGCCTGGAGTGCGGCCTCTAGAAACATATCTTTCGGGGGAGTATTCATGAGAGGAAGAGCCGGAAGATGGATATCTTTCGGGCGTGTATCTGCCGGGTGGATTCCAGTTTGGCGTGAGGTTCTCGAAGAAAAGTCTCTCTTCCGATCCCTGATCTGCAGGCCAGCTGCTAGAAGAACGTCTCTCCTGGAAATGCTTCCTAGATCTCGAGGGCTGCTTCTCAGTTGGTAGCCTATGCTCCCGCGATTGGCGTCGCTCTCTAGCTTCCGTATCACGACCAGGGCGTGACGTCCAATTTCCATGACCCTCGGGGTACTCTGCATACGCACGCGAGCGATCTCTTCTTCTTTCCGTTTCTCTCCCTCTCCCCTTTCTTCTCTCTGTTTCTCTTTGTTTATCCCTCTGATCATGAGCGCTGTTCTCACGCGCTCGACGACCAAAATGCCTCTTGAATGCTGTGTACAACACTGGGTCGTTGCGGTCCTCGATCACACACAGCTCCGAGAGCTCGCCGGGGCCCCGCTCAGTGACATGGAAGTCGCGTAGAGCCATGGGGCTTTCGAGACAGGGACATATTCCGGGCTGGCATACGATATACTGATACTCGCGGGAATTTTCAAGGCTATGGCTGTAGCCGTGGAAAGTATCGAAGGGGTTGCGCAAGTGCTTGATGGTACGCAAACATGCCTTGACGGGCCGTTCGCACACCTCGAATATCAGACAGTTGAAGATGTGAGCATGGCCATGGAACTGGCTTCTCCTACACACAGAGTAGATGTGTCTGGCAATGTGTATAGGGCGACACATGATGATGAATGTTCAATTAAGATGTGAAGTGGAATATGTGAGTTGTGGACAGGTCCTTTACCGTCTATCTATCCCTTGAGAGAGCGCAAGGCAGGCTAAATAAATAAAACCACCAACAAAGACAACATTAGTACAAAGAA
Organism: Ceratocystis huliohia; assembly: GCA_038382965.1. Classification (NCBI taxonomy): domain Eukaryota; kingdom Fungi; phylum Ascomycota; class Sordariomycetes; order Microascales; family Ceratocystidaceae; genus Ceratocystis; species Ceratocystis huliohia. The sequence continues at coordinate 6,815 of JAXCEX010000217.1, forward strand.
CCCAGTTTCATAGCCAGTGTAACAATCGGCCATGGCCGTTCCTCCATCTCAGCAAACGCCACTCACCAGTTCTTCGCAGTCCTATAGAGTCCGGTGACGCTCTCGTAACGCTCTATAAAAGTAAAACTGAGCCCCTGGTACCGGTTCCTCGGGACCGGTCCCCAAATAGCATTTCACCCCAGCATGCAGAACCCAGTCAGCGAACAACCATAGCCTTACAAGCCATCGGGATCAGCTATTTTAGAAACAGTGGTGCGGCTTGAAAGAAAATGTTAGGAGTGTAAGATCAAAACAAGCAGAAAGAACCGCCATCCTACGTACTTTACCTTGCTTTTGGCTAAGCGAGGTGGAGTATGCCTCACAATATGCAACCTCAGCCTATCACTCACGGTGATTTCCGAATAGCAACAAAAAGGAAAATGTGACTGCATGGAAGCACCATGCTAGTTGCTTTTCTTTGAGATTTCTCCTCTCTCCTCCTAAACCTTTGGCAGGCTCGCTGAAATTCGGCCTCTCCTGAATGCGTTTGCTTATTTGCTCTCCGGCATCGTGCATCTAGTGCCACACTCTTTGAAGGCAACAGAACAGCTCTGCAACTAGCCAGGCGGTCTGCCTAGCAGGTGTCTAGAGACTCATGGTCCACATTTAGATTAGCCCATATTGTGCGTAAACAAAATTAATCACTGGCTGACCCATGATTGCATGGTGTGGCTTCTGAAAAAGGCTATGTACTGCATGTGCTTCAATATTGCCACCATAACCCTAGTGTGATGGGGACCCTAATGCATGTCATGCTATCATCGCCCCCCTCAGACGAGCAATTCTCCTTTTTTCAATAGCTTCGCCCCAGGAACAGGCCCGCTTAGCGGCCTGCAGTTTTTCCTCCTCCTTGCTGTGCTCCCTTGAGCGCTTACTACATATGCGTCTACTTACAACCTCTCGCACTCTTTGCTCTCGATACATGGCCAGCGGGCTGAGGGCTGCCTCCATTACTAGTGAGTTAGGGCCATGAATCGATTCGCAGAGCTTAGTCGCCACATGAAGTGGCGAGCGCGTCCCAGCCGAGCAAACAAATGAAGGCGGTGTAGTAGATAGAGGGGATAAATCTAAATCCAGAATGCTAGGCACAGCGGACAGCACAGATTCAGATGCTGAAGATGTCGGAGACTGTAGGTGAGTTTGTTTCGACTGGCATTCCACAACAGCGGAGTGGCCGTATGCAAATGGCTCTACATGTGCTGCAGCCTTCCCTGCTGTAGGGCTTAGCGCTAGAGATGGTATAGGTTCTATGTTGCCCCCCCCAAAACGGCGGCACCGTAGAAGGCTTAGCCGAAGAAAACGTGAAGGGAAAGTCGGGTATGTCCGTGTTTGAAACTAAAGCAATGTCAGGTGCCTTAAAAACACCAAATACGATTTTCGGCGCAGTAAAGAGAGTTAATGGTGGCGGGAAAGCACTGGGTTGGGGTGGAAGTAAAGGTGAAAGGGGAGGCGATGGAGGGCTCAAATTGGGTTTAAAAATGGGGGATATAGAGCGCGTTACTCCAAACACAAAGTCTCCCGTAATAGGGAGAGCCGGAGCCTGGACCTCTTGGGCGCTTTGCAAATGAGCCCTCGGAGAAGACAGAGGGGTAGGGCCCAGAGTAGAGTCGAAGATGGGCGCCAGAGCAGGGCCTGTAGCTAGGCTTGAGGGTGGAGGTGAGGCTACAAGCCAAGGAGGGGGTACTACAGAAGTACCACCAACGCTGAGACTCAGGCTCTGCATCAAGCTTGTTAATTCTTGAATAATCTCGCTATCGTCATTCATAGTCGGTGAAGGAGGACATGGGAGAAAATCATGAGGACCGTCAGAGTCACTCTTACTAATCCAGTCAGGAAAACGCGCGCGTGCCTGGATGGTGTAATAACAGTTGTCGAATGCAGCGCACTGCTTGGGCGTAACAAGGCGGAGATCGCGTATGGCCACCGGAAGCACATTATTTTCCGAGACTGTTTCAGCAGAAGAGACACTGTTCGCTGGAAGCTCAGCCAAAGCCCTCTCCGTACAGAGGAGGCCAGTTTCAAGCGCTACTTGCGTCACGGGGTCTGGCTGTGCTACCCATTCGCAGTCCTCCGGCTCCATATCTGACCCTCTAGAAAGGGAAACCTGGTCATCGACGTCGCGATGCAACTCCTGTATCGCCATTTCACCTACCAAAGGCGCACATAGTTCATTAAACTCTGCATCCACCTCTAGCTGTATTTGCACCGGCTTGCCTGGGGCCTTTTGTGTGGCAGTCACAAAATCTGCCATATCGGGGATGCTCACCAGTGCTGCCCAAACAGAGCCAACCAACACACGCGTGCATTTGCGGCGGCTGTTCCGTGTTATGCCTGTGGGAATCCAGGTTTGAAACAGGGCAGTAAGGCGGTTTATACCGGCACTATGCACATGCGCGGTGAGCTCTGGCATCATGCGGCTCTGGCGCCGACGACGGGCTGTCTTCCCCGTGGCTGTTTTCACAATAGGGGCAGCCTGAGATTCTCTGAAACAGCGTGTTAACGTCTATATTATCCCGGCAATATATTTACCAAGGGCTTACAAACTGCTCCTGTCGCACTCAGGATCTAATCCAGACGAGTAGTCGCAGATCGCAAGTCGTCTACACGTGAGTTAGGCCCTGTCAGCATACTTCGGAACCCGCCTCATCCACACCATTCACTCACTTGCTAGAATCCCGGTCTAGGAGCTGGGAGCCTTGAGCACAGCTGGGCACCGTGACTGGGGTCTCTGTGTTTAATACGGAGCCTAATTCCATAATCGAGGGCCGGGTATTTTGGACAACTTCTAACCCTATATCTGGGGAAAGCGGCGTGGTCGCAGCACAAAAAACATTAGTAGGGCTGAACATCAGAAGAGAGAAGCGTTAGCACCCTGCAAAAACCGCAATGAAGCCACAACTGCACCGGCGCCATCGCTGTGCTTTGAGTTACTTAAACGGGGAGACTTGCGGGCAGCTCAACTTTTGATGCTTAGTAGACCGTAGCCCCGATGTCCGAGGCCGCCGTGGCCGTGGCCGCGAGCGTAGATGCTCTGGTACATGTTGTGCCGAGTCAGACTTGCGCCGACTCATCATCACCGCTGCTGGGTCGAGCTGGGGGGCTGGCAGAGACCCGGGTGCCTGACTGTCTGGTGGCATAAGTAGGAGCAGTTGGCACTAGGGTTGCTGGTGCAAAAACGGATGCAAGGGTATGGCACAGATGTCATAAGTCCAAGAGAGAATGAAGGTCGATTGATAAGAGAAAACGGGTGGGCAAAGGCATAAACAAGAACGAAATTGTAGGTGTGTAGGCGGACACCGAGCTGGGATGTATCACACAACAGGGAGATTGGAGGAAAGGAGGAATAGTGAAAGAGGGGAAGATAAATAGAAGAGGAGCCACGGTCGACCAACGGCATGATTTTCCTCGCAACTATTCCAATGCAACTCCCCATCTTTTTTACTTACCAGGCTTCACGTCATCAGTGACATTCTCAGCCCAAATGAAAACCCAGCACCGCGGCCAGCGTGCGTCTCACTGCCATTTTTCTCTGTTGTCTTCTCTCTTATCTCTCCCCCCGCCCCGTCCTGGCCCAACACACTTACACACGTGCAGGAGACTTGCCTTCCCAAGACTCAGAAAAAGAAAACTGACAATTTCCTTTCCCATGCCCACACCTAGGCAAATATGCCGCCCTAGATAGTCATGGCAAAATAATCCAGGTCTCCTCTCTCATCCGCTAGGTTTTCTCCCAGGATCTCTGCTTTTCATATGAGCTACACCCTTTCCAATGATCAGAGAAAAGCTGAAGCTTCAATACGACACAGTGCGCCCTGGCACAATCCCATCTTCCTTCCATGGCATTCTCATTCGACTTACTACGACTCTATTAGCGAATGACTCTGGGGAAAAGCAGGGCGCCATTTTCAACTTGCTCGAATTGTGTTATTGGCCTCCGTATTGCCGCTGGTCTCTTGCGTTGGCTTGCATTTCAGAATTTTCGTTGCGTTTTGCGTGCTATTGACAGGAGAAGGGAAAAGAAAAGAAAAGGGGAAGAAAATGGAGCAGTGTCACATACACATAAGAGTTTTCGCAATGCTGAGGTAAGCAGAACAGACAACTGGCCTTTTTCCCTAAAGCAAGCAACTTCCTCGCCCCTTCCCTTTCAGGCAGTTCGAAGTCTATCTTGAACTACCTATCCCAAGTTGAGGATCTTGCTCACTTGCTGGCTGTGTAACCTTGATTTCTATGGCAAGGATCAAGTAGGCTGTCCTGGCCCCTCTAGTAGCGAGGAAGGAAAACAGATTAGGAAGGTCAAAGCTTGGCTTAGTCTTTCCCTTTTTGCGTATCTCTCCAGGTCTTCTATCACAAAGACTCTTCGCTCTCTACCTCTACACCAAAAGCCTCTACAAGTGCCTCTAGAAATAAATATGTGCCAAACAAATATTAGCACCTCTAGCCATGTGTTCCAGCTTTTCTGCTGTCGCCACAAAGCCTCTGCTGTTACCGGCACTCCAGTCCCTCTTTTCGCAGCAAACCCTTGACCAAATTCTTCCTTAAGGGTTATTATCGCATCATCCTCGGCTAAACCTACACCACCATCCAAGCTCAAGCTTCCGTAAAATCTTTTGATAGCAAGTTCTACCGTCCGTGATACGTCAAGTATAGGAACACACTTCAAGCCCAGCAATACCTGTCTACCCAGCCAATCTCTAACTCTGTGTATCGCTCCTTGCGTCTCTCGCAATCTTCCACTCTTGCTTTTCCTACTTCGCCAGCTATCCCCCATTCCGTCTGCCAGTGTCATCGGCTGCCTCTGCCGCACATTTCCGCTCCATCTTCTACTTCCCCTCCCCCACAATGCCCGGAAAGCCGATGCGTCTGCCTCCCCTGCCTATGTTGCAGATCAAGGACCCGCAGACCAAGCCCGAGCCACACTGCGTGCAGGTCATGGCAACCGTTCTGGGTATGTTGCTCTCCAATTCTCCTCTGCGTGTTCCTCTCCCGGACTAGCCCCGCTAACACCACCCTCTCTTCTCTTATAGGATGCTGGGCCGCTGCAGGCTACAACACGGCCGGCTGTGCCGTCCTTGAACAGCAACTGCGCAAGTGCATGGACGGTAGCAAGCCGGCAATGCCACCTCACAACGCTATCAACTCGCATTTGGCGCGGTTGAAGCGCAACGTCAACCCGACGCCGTTCAAGAAGGGCAAGAGATTCCAGGGCTAGGCCAAGAGCTCTGCCCAGTTGTGCTTGGTTTATTTGCTCTTTTTCCTTTTTCTCCTTCTGTGTTTTAGTTTTATATCTGTCTTTTTTCCGGTTCCTTTTCATATATTTTAGCGGACACCCACCAGGTGCCATCACATCACATCACATCTCCACATCTCACCAAGTCCTCTTCTTTCCACCGCATATGTATATCAAACTTTGTACAACACCCGATTCTAACCAGCCCTACGACCTGGCCCGACTACAACTTCTGCCATGCTGCATGATAGCATGTTCTTGTAGTCTAAGCAACTTATGACAGAAATAAAAAAGGTTTGGTATATTGCGCCGTTTCCCTATATATGATGAAAGAAACAAAAAACAATGTAAACGAGAGAAAGCAGAACGAAATTCCAAAACAACTCTCAGAGACAACATGACAACAGTGGCAAAGTAACAGAAAATATGATCAAGCAGATAGAAAGAAAAGCACAGCCCTTAGCTGGTGGAGAGACACAGATAAACATCTTGGGGGCAAAGGAAGAAAAGTTCACCAAGAATTCAAAGAATAGCGGGGGGAGAAGAGGGTAGAAGGAAGGCATGTATAATCCTCTTTCTTGTCCATCCTTCTACTTTTCCTCACGTATCAATGCTGTCCGTCTCCTCAACCGCAAAGCTGCCATCAGAAGAGCAAACCCACAAAAGCGAAGCAGGCATTAAACAAACTTGGATTCGGTCCAACTAGATCGCTACCAAGGCATTTGCCCTAAGGCGCGGGCCGGGCTCCTTTGTGTATATGAGAAGGGGGGAAATAATAATGAAAACCACAAACAAATCAAGTGCATTAAGAAAACGAGGGAAGAAAGCCAAGACCGTGGGACCGACGACATCAAATAGAGGCAGAGAAAAGATTGTATAGAAAAAAGGGAAGAGAAGAAGAGAAGAATAGGGGAAGGGAGGGGGCGGGGAGGAGGGGAGAAGGAACAACTCATACGAGCCTCACTTCTTCGGCCAACGTCAGTTAGCATCACCTATGCTACTTCTTTGTTGGCTTAGTTTGGCCCACTCTAGCTAGACCTGGCTAGGTATCGCTAGTGCAGAATAATTCAATCTCGCCCACGCCTGCAGGCGAGTTTCGCATGCTCTCCCGCCACTCCATAAATGCAATCTGAATGTCGTCATCGCTGCTTATACGCACAAAGTCTCCATCTTCGTCACGATACCGCAGCTTGAGCTGACCACGCCCAATTGTCGCCGTCATAAAGCGTGCGAGCTTGGCATCAATACGATCCACTAGTGTCTGGTAGGTAATATTGAATCCGGCAACAAGTGTAAAGTATGTGCCACCATCGCAGTTGACCCGTACCTTGAGCTGTGTAGCATTAGGGATTTCAGGGCTTCCCACATGCGTTGCCCCATTGCCCGCACCTGCCGACGCCGTCGGCGGTGAGACTGTACGGTAGTCTGAGACTCCACCAGGTGCCCCAGAGAAGCTGCCACCAGGCGTTCCAGAGAAGCTGCCACCAGGCGCTCCAGAGAAGCTGCCACCAGGCGCTCCAGAGAAGCTGCCACCGGGTACTCCAGAGAAGCTGCCATTGGTCGATCCAGGGGTACCTTGGCGATGGGTCGGTTGGGAAGGAAACTGGCCCATCTGCCCTCCATAACTACCTTTATGTGCGTGACCGCGGAATTGCTGGCCACTAGTTCCCGGGCTAGCAGTATTGGTTCGTATAGGGATGTCATTGCGGGGAGATCCGGACTGAGACCTATTTATACCATCATGGTGGAGATGCGCGGGGATTCCGGGGACAGCCGGGATGCCTCCAGCCTGAATGGTACCAGCAGTATTGCGTCGCATACCGGGCTGGTTTGCGATGTCGGGTGTGCTGTAAGAACGACTACGTTGCGAAGAGGCATTTACCGGTGTGGGCCCACGCGAAGTTCGACTGCCGTTACCATCTCTAGAGGGAGCCCGGGGTCCGGGAGGTGCTGTGTAACGGTTGGAGTCTTCCCATCCACTTTGAGGAGTGCCAGTGCGCTGGAATGAGGGGTAGCCTGTGCTAGGAGTGGGGAAAGAGCCACTAGTAGTGCTTGTTCTCATCGAAACGGGCGATTCTCCCACAGGGGAAAAGTACGAATCTATACCTCCTCGTTCACCAGGTGATAGGGCTGCATATTTGTTCATACCTGTCAACGATTGTGTTTGAATGCTCAGTCCAGGAGATGGCACGGGGAATCGGGGTGCGGGTCCTCGAGACATTCCGTTTAGCGACTGAGAGCTATCTCCTGTTGCTGAGCGGGCTCTGATGTTGGTGCTTGAAGCATTTCTAGAGAGCATGCCACTAGATTGGTGTGAACCATAGGTTGTCTGGTTGTAAGTGTCTTCATCATCATCGTTTCCTTCTTCTTTATAAGGGTTTTCAAGGTTCTGGGAGCGCATCCAGTTGAATTCTGTCGTGGCAGCTTCTTCAGTCGCTGTTTTCGTCTCGCATTCTTTTCGCTGTTTGTCAAGCGCAGCACTCCATTTTTTAAGCTGTTCTTCGTTGGCAAACTTTACAGTAAAGTATTCGATGCCAGGGTCACCACGCCACCAAATCTGGACGCTGTAAGAGCCTAGATGATGGTGTTAGTCGTAAAAGTTTCGTAGTACGAGGTTTTGTGGGCTAGTTTTGATTCTGTTGTTGCTTACCTGGCTTAGAAAGTGTCACGACTTCAGTAACATTAGACATAAAGATGCGACCTTTCAAGTGCAGCTTAGTGGTGTTTTTGCCCTTTGGCTTGGGACCAGTACTTCTGGTTCGGTCCTTCTTGTCTTTTGACTTGACTGGCGTAGCTTCCTTGCAGCACAGAAGGATGGCATCGAAGAGGTATATTTCATACTACATACAAAACAACGGATTAGTGATCAAATAGTGCGGACATGGCTTTCATTTTTCCACGTTTTGGATAGGAAAAGCTTACTTCACGCTCTTGGTCGTTCTTGCCGGTTATCACGGGATGAGTGCCATGCATGAGCAGTTTTCCAAATTGCTCAACTTTATGACTTCTCCAATCATCAACACGAGACATGAGGTCATTGCGTGCTTCGTCCAACAGGCCTACATTAACGGCCTCATTGGCCTTGAACAGTACACGTTCGGCAGCATCAATGCCTTCTTGGAGATCTTGCTTGATTGCTTCATCTTCGCTCTTTTTGAGAAGATCCTAAAGGGCAAAAAGATGTTAAAATGGGAAAGAAGAGCGAGGTTGGAAAAGGAGTTTAGAAGACATACCTTGAGAAGTAGAGGGTACTTAACAAGTCTCTGCATGGGCTTCAACAGGAAGCCATCAAGAGTATTGAAATCAATGGCAACCGGGTGTTCGGCAGACTGAATCTTGTCGAATACTTGGCCGGCAAGTTCAGCGGCCTTGCCTTGATTTGCGATAAACGGCAAGTAGATATCAAAAGAGTCTTCGAGATTGGCGAAGAGAGAGCCCCAACGTTGGTTGGTTTGTGGCATAGAGTTGGTAGTTTCAACTCGAATGAGGAAGCGGCGCTGGAAGTCTAAAATAAAGTTGATGTTTAGGAAAATGGAGTGAACAACGTCACCGGTAATGACACCTTTTTGCTCGAGAGTGTTTTTGAGGTCAAAGAGATTTTCGAGATCCTGGACGTATTTCCTTTCGGTATCGACAAGTTCACGAATGACATAGTCAGTGTACGACATTTTGACAGCCTCTGTTGGGGCCATGGCATCTTCCTCGGGGTATGTTTGAGGCTGGTAGAGAAGGCCTTTTTGCTCGGCGAGGTCGAGGACGAGGTTGACGACTTGGGTAACCTAGAATGAAAAGACGAGATAGTCAGCAGTAGTAAAGAGAGGAGACGTACGGAGACGAAGAGAGAAGCAAGGGTAAAGAAGACATGAAGTGTTAAGCGGAGCAAAGAGGAAAAGATGGTGAAGCGAGCGAGGCAAAGACACCAGGGCGTACCTTGACGAAACCAGTAGTATCGTTACCCAAAACATCGTTAATCACAAAACATTCTGCTGCGGGGATATTCAGGTCCTTGAGGCAAGCCTGCACAAAGCGGAAAACAGCCATCTTAGGCCGCTTGTTAACGGCAATTGAATCCTCGATCTTGATCTCGCCCTGCTGCAGGGCGTTGTAGATGGTGAGAAGAGGAAGCCCGGTGCGGAACATTTCCCACAGTGAGTCGACGGGTTCATTGGGGTCGAGCTGCTGGAGGTAGGGCTCGAAGCCGGGGACAAGGGCGAGACGTTGTTTGAGCGAGCGGCAGATCTGGTAGAGGGAGCGAGAGGCATCGGCCTTTTGGTTGATGATGTTGGCTGTGGCCATAGGATTGCCAGCCATGGCCATGATGGAGGTGGGGGTGGAGTTGGGAGCTCCGGTAGTAGTGGTGTTTGAGAGGTTGGTTTCGGAGCTTCCAAGGGTGGTGCCAGAGAGACCGCTAATTCTGGGAGCGGCGCTCATGAGGCCAGCAATTGAGTTCTTCCTATCGCGCGAGAATAGGGGGAGAGGGGCCGTATCGTTCCGGATGAGGGGGGCATGAGCCATCACATCCAAGTCTTGCTCGTCAAGAGCAAGCAGAACAAAGAGGATGGGGCAGCAAGCGAGCGAGCGAGCGAGTGAGCGAGTGGTAAGTTGAACTAGGTGGCGGGCAGGCGGGGACAACAGTAGCAGTAGTGGCAGTGGCAGTGGCAGTGGCAGCAATAGTAACAAGCCTTGAGCAGTGCGGGAGGCCGGCGAGAGGAAAGAAAAAAGAGGAAAATCGAAGAGAAGAGAAGGGGAGAGAGTAACAGAAGCAGTTCGGGATAGAAAATGCGCCGCGCGATGATGTGGTTTAGATTTTGGTTCCCTTAGCAAAAGGGAAAAAAATAGAGCAAAAAAGGCTACTTGGTAAGAAAAGAGATGGAGAGATAGAGGCAAGTCTAGAGGCAGCGAAAACAGCGACACGAAGGGCCAAGGGCGAGGAGAAGGAAGAATAGAGGGTATAGTCACTAGGGTTGTTTCTTAGCTAGTTAATATGAACATGTAAACCCTCTGCTGCAAAAACAAGCAAAAGGGCAGAAAATCAAGGCGATGCTATGTATGATGAGCTTTGAAGTCGAAAGGGGGTTGAATTGAACTTTGGCTTGTAATATTTGAGCGCCAGAAATGCACACAAGACACACACCACGAAAGTACGACGGGAGAAAAGGTGAGAGAGGTTCGCTCAAAAGATTCAAAAGGGGGGGGATGAGGATGAGGGGAGAGGGGCATGAAGAGCGAAAAGGAAAAATAAAAAATAAAAAATAAAAAAGATGGGCGGTGGTAGTCCCTATTGTTCAATGTAGTAATTGCAGCAGTTACCACCCGCCCACACCAAGCCAAAGCCAAGCAAAGCAAGCGTGCTGTATGTGGAAACGACAGACAGGACAGCCTTCCAAAGAAAAAAAAAAAAAAAGACAAGGACAGGCCAGACCAGCAGGCAGCAAAGGACCCCAAAGCAAAGGGGTGCAGGTATGTGCGGATGTGGTTCTTAGCAGGTGCCTTTTTTCAACCCTTCCCCAGCATGCCCTAGGCTCTCCCTACGCCGGCAGCCTTGTTTGCGCCCATTTTATGCTGCAGCACTTCCGTTTTAGTAGAAGTCATTTACAGAGACAAAGCCCCTAAAGCATGATATTTCAGAGGAAATGACCCCTAAAAGACCCTCCAGACCTATCAAAGAACCAAGGAGACAATTTGAGACGGACTATCGTCTTTCTTTCAACGCCTAGAAAGCAGCAAATACACAAACGTAAGAGCCCGAGCGAATGGGGCGCTTTTCTCTGTATCAACAACTTGTCGATTGTGTCTTTATTTGCTGCTTTGGCTCCCTTGCAACTTGTCACTGGCCAAAGATAGGGGAAGAACAAAGCAGTTGGGTGGGACACCTGAAGCAACCCATTTTTTTTGGTAACAAAAGGCCATCTTTTATGAACCTAGTCCAAGTAGCACACAGGCAAGCCCCCTAAATCCCACAGTGGACTTTCTCCCCCCATCCCCCATGCAAAGCTCTTATATCTAGCTTTTTGTTGTTGTGGGCAATGGGCGACAGAGCCATGTAGTGCTACGCTACAGGCGTACGAGTGCTATCATTAGAAGAGAGGGGCTGCTATAGAGAGGGCAGGTGGGGTAATGTGTATTTGGCAGTACTACAGAGCCATGTCCGTGCCACAAGTGTGCTACAGAGCGTGTTACAGGGAGACGGTCGCCTAAAGGGCTCTCTCTCGTCGCGGAGCCTCCTGAAGAGTGCTGCGTGCCCGCTGGCTCCCTGCATGTCCCGTAGCTAAGAGGGCAGCAGACAGCAGACAGCAGACAGAGGGCTTTTTTCTTCACTAGGCCAGACTAAGCCAGGCCCGTCATGGCGAAGGGCCTTTGCGTTTCCAGATCAAAGGCTGAATCTGGGGCTAGGGAAGACATAGCGACAGAGAGTAAGAGGCAGGTTTTAAGCGCTAGATCAGGGACACGCCATTAAAGCCCACGGACAAATGACAGCGAATGGATGCGATGGGTGATAAAGCCTTAATGGTGGGGAGACCGACTAGGTGGCTTGTTCCAGACTTGTTTGTTCATAGGGGCGTCTGCTTGGGTGACGATGCGGGCATTACGGTCTTTGTTCTGCTCCTCTTCTGCTTTGTTTATCCCCGAAATTGAAGCAGTGTTAAAGTTTGTTATTCGGGACGCTTCCTCAGTTCCCAGGGTATCATTTCATTAGCATCACGGGTGCCTCTCAGACTTTCTCCTCAAACCTCAGACTGCCCCTACTCTGTTCTCCCCCCTTGGACACCCCTGCTTCCCTTGCTTCTTCCTTTGCTTATGGAGAGCTTCGAGAAATAAGTGCGGGTGCGGGCTGACAACGGCCTTTAGCTGGAGCTAGAAAGAGGAGGGAAAGGATGAAAGTGCAGAGCTCGACCAGCCAGGTTGAGTGGGAATGACGTAGGCACGTCTTTGAAAACCAGTCAACAAGCAAGTGAGGAAAGGGCGACGGCGATTCCATTCTGGGATAACTCTTGAGGCAGGCAAACTGCGATGCCACCCAAAGTACCACTGCCACGGCTATGGAGCTCTGATCTTGCTTCCATGCATGGCCTGTTACTATTGCTACTGCTACTACGCATCCTAATTAACTTCCTTTACGACAGCCCTCATCAACGATATAGCACAATATGAGGACAGGCATAGACAGGGCATTGATTATAGTGTTTCAAATAAGCGAAGTCACCAGCTAAACTCCTTTTGGAGGGTTTTTTATTCCAAGTAGGGCCCAAGTCAAAGTTACAAGTTACAAAGAAGCCCCACCCTTTTTTCTTTTCGCGAGGCCCAGAGCCTGAGCCAATCAGAATGAAATGATCCGCGCGCAAAGAAATGAGGAATAGGGGAGCAGCAAGATTTAGAAGGGCACGGTCAAGGCATGGCATGGCATGGCATGGCATGCAAATGATACACCGGAAAGGAAACTGGCAGCGAGAGCCAGAAAGATGTGATGGTGTGCCGAAGCAAGCTTTCCAAGTTCATACGTTGAGTATTATACAGTCGAGCCTTGGCGAAGATCCGTCCCTGAAGCTATGGCCGTTCTTTGATAACACAACACAATAACTAGTAGATTCCAGACTGGCCGCTTCAGACCCCCATGGGCCGGGCCACTTCACGCATTTGTCCACCCACTCTGGCCTGCATGGTGTTACATCTCGGCCTGCAAAGAACACCCACGAACACGCGAGAACGGCGCGAGAACGACACGCTACATAACATACCAACGCAACGGCATAGACAAACGACACCAAAGGAGACGGCCACTTTCTCCGGCTTTTTCCTCCCTGTAGTCAGTCCCTGTAGTAGTCCCTGTAGTCCTGTAGTCCTGTAGTCCCCCTGTTGATTATTACTTCTTCCCTTTTCGTCCAACAGGCGATACTAGACAGTAGCGGACTTCTGCCATAGCTACGTCACGTTCTTTCTTGCGCCTATATTACATCATCCTATCTCCTCTAGCTACCATGCTGATGCTATCTAGATCTTCGCTTGCTAATACTTGCATCCCATGCTTATCTGTCTAGGTCTAGGCTAAACAGGTAGACAGGCGGCGAGCTGACTGCAGCTTACAGAGACGGAATTCCATGTCCAGCAAATGCCGATCGTTTGAAGTCCTGTATCCTTTTGTCTCCGCCCGCTCTCCCCTCTATCCTTATTTTCGTAGCGACTTGCTTGCCTTGCATATGAAAATTGCCATTCTTTACCTCCCTGTCGGGCCTTGCATCTTTTCCTTCTCCCTCCCCGCCTTCTTTCAGGTCCTTTGAAGGCTCCCCCTCTTCCCCTCTGCACCTCGTCTGCTACTCCCACTCATCTATCTGCCTACTCATACACACCCTCTGCGCATGTCCCTGTCTCTTAATTAACTCCTGCTGCGGTTACATAGCCAGGGCAGGTGGCACAGTTTTCAAATATGTGCATCTTGCGTGTAAACTGTGTGGTGCAGCATTGGCCGCTGTCACCGCTGCCTAGTTGTCTTCTCTAATCGTAATACCGTTACATGCAATGGCTGACTCGGGGATTGACTAGCTGGCTCTCTACTACATTCCTATCATTCTCTTTGATATGTAATGGCCTGATGACGACATGCTGAAGAGTAGAGAGGGCTTTCTTTCAGCTCGAAGCGGAGGGATGCAGAATAGCCGAATATCAACCGAGTGTAGCTAGTTATTTGCCACATATTAGCCGAAGCTAGTCACTAGGCAGACGTTACCTTGAGATTGAGATAGAAAGCCAGAAGCGGCAGCTCATCGGCCGTAGCTGTTGGAAAAGAAGGCATAGGACCAACTCCTAAGGCCAAATCACAGAGCCATTGGAAAGGGCCGCAAGTATCCTTTCCATAAAGGCCTATCACATCAACTCCGGCTGAGCACCTCTCTGTCTCTATCTGCGCCGTTGTGGTGTGCATAATATTGACACTGTTTAGCCTAACCCTTTTGGCTCCCCAATATCTCTTCGCCAGCTTTCCCTCACAACACAAAGCAAGTAGCAAAGCCGGGCACTGTGACTAGGCTTGAGACTGGACCGGCGTTGTGACCTCTTTCTATGTTGAATATTCTTGGTGGGTTTTTTCTTTCTTGCTTTTTTTCCGTTGCTTGTACAAGGTATAGCCAGACACCACCAAGGATGAAGGGCAAGGCTACCAGCACCGCAGATGCAAGGTGAGGTAAGGCAGGGCAAGATGGCAAAACACAGCAGTGAAGGACAAGCACACCCCAGCCTCTCCCTCTTCTTACTCCCTTCTTGGTGGCTATATTGTTCTTCCCGCTCCTCTTCGGCTTGCTGCTTTGCCTGACTGAACTGGCCGACTGATTGAATGGATGAAATTCCGAGTCGACAGAGTCACTTGCCCCCTTCTTCCTTGCTTTTCTCCTTTTATTGCAGCTGTCTTTTCCCTCCCCTCCATACTGCGACGACACACACACATACATACTCACATTCCATAGGCATATAGCATTTACATACACCATCCACTTCGCTCTCACTCGTTATTCTATCTCCATCTGTGCTTTCTCCCTCCCTGCGCCTGGCGGAACAGAGCGCCACCAACACTGAACACTCCTTTGTCTCTCTTGGCCGTCTTCTTGCCGTAAACATGAACCACCAATTCTCCGTGGACCAAGATCAGCAACAACAACAACAGCAGCAGCAGCAGCAGCCCGACGAAGGCTTCTACGAGCAGCAGCAACAGCAGCAACAGCAGGACCACGTGCTCCAGCTCCAGCAACAGCTCCAGCTCCAGCTGCAGCTCCAAAACAGTCTTCAGATTCAGCCCCAGTCCCAGTCTCAGAGAAGCGGCCCCGACGATAAACTCGGGCTCTTCCTGCTGCGGCGAGGGGATGGCGACAAGCTGGCAGGAGGAGATATAAACAGCCTTGTCAGCTTACAGCTCCAGGCAATACAGACTCTACCGTTAGAGATGCAAAAAAGTAGGTTGCCACAACAATTAAAAACTAAATGAAGTGATTGGAGGCGAAAATAAGAATAGGAAGAATAGGCTTGTTGCTGTCTACTTCTTTTTGCTACTTCTATTTTCCTTCCTTTTCGCCTCTGTTTCCCATGAATTTCCCCTTCCATTTCCTCTGCTTTATTTATGTTTTATTATTATAATTTTTGTCTGCGTCTTTCTCTCTTCGGCCATTCTTCAGCCTTCTCTCGCCTTCCTTGCCCCTCTTGGCTGCATTGATTTGCATGGGTCTTACCTCACTCTTCTTCCTCTTCCACAGCTTCGCTTAGATCACAACACCCCTCTTCTGAGTTACATGAAAGCTTCAGAGCTTGAGCTTCTATCCCCTCAACCATCCCTGCCCGCATCTCCATTTCTGCTTCTACTATTCCGTTGACCGCCTTGTTCTTCTCATCATATCAAATTAAGCCCGTGCTTCTCTTCTTTCGTTCTGCCCTTGCCTGGTGGCTAGGCCCTAGCTCGACCTCTGTCCTCCCCTCCCATCTTCACTTCTGTCCTCTATTTTCCCCTCCAAGGTGGAAAAAAACAAAAAGCTTGTAGAGAGAAGCTCAGCTTGCCCTTTTTATACCTCCATTCTCACCTCGCCGCCACCTCCATCCCAGCACGACAACCCTAGCCCTTATATAACCTTACTCCATATGTGTTTAGCCCTTGCCTCTTGCCTTCTTACCCTCTAATAGATGCCGTGCTTGGCTTTTTCTAACATTGTCTTCTACTACTGCGCGTGACAGAGTTTGCCATGGAGCTGTTACAGGGCCTTCCAACCTCTTCCGTCGCCGAAATCGTCCACTCGTTAAGCCCACGTCTCTACATCGACTTCGTCCAGTATCTCCCTGCCGAAGTCTGCCTCAAGATCCTGAGCTTTCTTGACGTCCGCTCCGTCATCCGCTTCTCCTGTGCCTGTCGCTCATGGTACCATCTCTCGCTTGACTCGCGGCTATGGCGCCAGCTGTACCATCTCGAGGGCTGGTCCATCTCGCAGTCAGAGCTAGTCCGCCTCGAACGCTGGGCCAACTCATCCCAGCTCAACTCTAGCTCTATTGATTTCCAGTTCTCCTCCAAAGCTACCCACCGCGACCATGACGTTGAAATGCTGGACAGCCACACTCCGACTAGTGCAACTGCTCCTAATGGACATTCCGCTCCTGGTGGCACAGCCTCCGCCAGCAACATTTCTTCTACTGATACTGCCATGGCTGAAGCCAAAGCTGCCTCTTCCTCCCCATCTTCAAAATCCGCCTCACGGCTCACATCTCCAGTCACTCCTGCTCGTTCTCGGGGAAGGCACGAAGACCCCGATTTCGAGTATCTCGACCGCCCAACCGTCCCCCAGCCCAACGAAATACCTAAACTATCGTTATGGTTGTTTAACCGCTACAATGACCAATTCCGCATCAACTGGAAGTATATATACGTCATGCGGCATCGCCTGGAGAAGAACTGGTCTAATGGCCGCTTTCTCAATTTCCAGTTCCCACACCCCAAGCACCCCGAAGAATCTCATCGTGAGTGCGTCTATAGTCTGCAGTTCTCAAAGTACCATATGGTCAGTGGTAGTCGAGACAGAACTATTCGCATATGGGACATGAGAACACGCCGATTAGTGCGGCCTCCGCTCATTGGACATTCTGGGTCTGTGCTATGTCTCCAATACGATTCCTCTCCTGAAGAGGACGTCATTATATCTGGGAGCAGCGACTCTGATGTAATCGTCTGGCGTTTTTCAACTGGTGAGATAATTCAGAAGCTTACTGCAGCCCACCGTGAATCCGTTCTGAACCTGCGCTTCAACAAGAATGTGCTGGTGACCTGCTCCAAGGATATGACTATTAAGGTGTTCAACCGCCACCCCCTTAAATATGGAGATGCCGGCTATGGCCCTGGAGACCAGGAGCTCCTAAGCAAGGTGCCTATAACCGTCAAACGCTACGGCTACGAAAATGGCCCCGCTGATTACATGCCTATCAAGCCCCCCTACGAAACTATTTGCACTCTAACTGGCCACACGGCTCCTGTCAACTCGGTCCAGATCTACGACAAAGAAGTTGTCTCTGCTAGCGGTGACAGGCTCATCAAAATTTGGAATTGGGAAAAGGGCCAGTGCGTGCGTACTGTACAGGGCCACACCAAGGGCATTGCCTGTGTACAATACGACGGCCGTCGTGTTGTCAGCGGAAGTAGTGACAACGAAATCAAGATTTTTGACAGCCGCACTGGTGCCGTCGTAGCCCGCCTTAGCAGCCACCGCCACCTTGTCCGTACGGTACAGGCTGGCTTTGCTGACCTTCCCTACAGTGAGGTTGAAGACGAGCGGGAGGCTCGCTTAGTTGACCTTGAGTTTGATCGTGCTGTGGCCGAAGGCCTTGTTGACGACCCTAGCAGACCGCACCAGCGTGAGCGCAACCGCAGCATGGTCCCCGGCAGTCGTCGGCCTGATCAGTTGCTTTCCCGTGGTGCCAAACTCCCACCTGGTGGCGGTGGCGGACCACATGCCCGCATTGTGTCCGGGTCCTACGATGAGACCATTGTTGTGTGGAAGCGCAACCGTGATGAGATTTGGCAAGACTCCCTTACGTTACGTCAGGAAGAAGCCATCCTCAATGCACAGATGCTTGAGGCACAGCGCCACTCGCCACACCAACCGCTGCCCCCACGCACCATGAGCCAGTGGCAGGAGCACTGCAATCACATTCTCTCTCTAGGCAGCGTGGCTCTACACGTGGCTTTGGTCCAACGACCAGCACTGCTGCTGCTAGTCAACATCTTCCAGGGGCTGATTGACCGCGTCTCCCACCCAGATATCCGCCAGCATCTACGTACACAGCTTGATATCTCATTGAATAAATATGTGCAGGCCGTCCAAGTGCACGAATCCCGCCGGTCCACCGCGTCAAACTCAAAATCAACCACCTCTGTCTCTGCTTCTCCTGCTACTTTTGCCCTTGACTCTATCTCTAACCCTGCTGGAGGGGCTGCCAATCTTGCTGCTGCCCCTGGTTCCCTTCCCACAGGAAACGGCATGCCGAACTTTGAGATCGATCCGGTCCGTGGTCCGCCCGTCTCGATGCGACAAATTACCCATCGTCTAGACCTGGGCACGGCACGCATATTCAAGGTGCAGTTTGATGCAACACGCATCATTGCATGTACACAAAAGCCAACCATCGTCGGCTGGGACTTTTGCTGCGATGACCGCGAGTTGAAGGCACTCGAGCGGCTGTTTTTGCCGATCCTGTAAGTTTTTATTTTTATTTTTCTTTGTTGCCGTCAAGTTGTCTTTTAGGGGGGGAGAGTTTTGCCATAATGCGTCAACGTCATGTCTCCATGTTTGCTTTCTTGGGTGTTTGTCTTTTTTGCCTCTTTTTGTTGGCTTGCTGGATCGGAGCGCTTCCTCTAATTTTTTTCTTACTTTTTTCTTGCTTTTTATTTATAAACGGGCTTAGCTCTTCCTCTCAGCATTGGTCTCAGTGAAGACACAAAGAAGACGCCATAAGGTGAATTGATATAATGTATGGTTTGTGACCGTCCTTAGGTCCCGTAATATGTGAATATGCCAACAAAGCAGATCTGATCTAGCCTATCGTGCTTTATTGTTCATGCTAAAAAATAACAAACACTACCTCACCTCTTCTCGCGTATCTCCCATTTATCCAGCTGCTTCTCGGATCTTGGTTTTTTCTGCGGCAGGCAGTTCATCTACAAACTCTGGCAGCTCATCCTGCATGAAACTCGGCAACGCACCATGCGCCTCAGCCTCGCGGTCCATCTCAATCTCCATGCCAAGAGCCTCTAGTTCAGCATCTAGCTCAGACTCATCGACGTCATCGGGGATATCATAGCTACGTGACAGGCTCTCTTGGATCTCGTTTCCGACATCCAGCAGATCGGCCATCTCATCCTGCAGCTGCTCTATCTTGTCTAGGTCCACTTTGCCGTACTGCTTCTTCAGCTCCTTGTTCGTCGTCTTTAGTGCATCGACAGTAGTCATGACATTTTTCAGGTTATCCTGCATTGTCTGTGCCTGCTCCATGTTCCACACCTGGCCCTGGAGCTGGTCGCGCTGCGCCTCGTACATCTTGCGCCGCTGCAGCACCTTCATGGCCTTTTGCTTGAGAGCTGATTTTCCTGGCCCATCGCGCATCTTGGCCAGCTTTGTTTGATACGTTGTCAGCTCCGAGTTAATAGCTGTGAGCTTGACATCGATCGATGCGATGCGGTCGTCGATGTTGCCGATGGCGCTGTCGAGGGTGGGTTTAGGCCCCTTGGGCTTGCTGCCGAAGAGTCGATTCATGGCTTTTGTCGCTGTATGTCTGTTTAACTGTGCAGGTTTGTAAATGCACTATTGGGTTAGGCCTTGTGGCGCTCAGAGATGCGGGTATTCCTAGTGCCAGTTGGATGGCAAAAGCGGCATGAGCTGCGGCGTCCAAGGTGCTATCCCCAAACGTGCTTGAGAGATGTGGCGGGGGGGGAGAGCAAAGTGAGGGGTTGTCGAGATCAAGGAGCGGGTGGACAAATCCGGGCTGGGGTTTATTTCCAAGCTAACGCCAGGAAGCTGCCTGTTATCGGTAAGATGGCAAAGATGCAGCGCAAAGTTTTCGGCTTGTATTGTGTTCTGGATGGACGGCGTTGGAGGCATTCAGAGGTATTGAGTGATGAGCCTACGATGACGTCCGTGGAGCAAAAGACGACCAAGCTTCTGTGCTTAGTCATTTCATTTTAATAAGGTTACTAACCCTATTGAACATTGATGCTTGATTGGTATCATAGAATGCACATTGACAAATGGCTCCGGCACCTTTTCTTTCTTTGATTATTTTCACAAGCATATCCTTCAGTTTTATAGTCTAGCGTCGGCCAATTATCGAGGATGGAGAGATTGACTCAACACTCATATTATTTGAGCAAAGTAACTTCAAGTCTTCCTCTACCTATATTAGACTACTTATTTTACGCCACTTAAGTCACGATATCGTCACTATATACCTGCCGAGAGGGCTGGGGAAATCACAGTCAGTGTCGGTAAAAGTCAATCTAAACATGGATAGCTGTGAGACTACCGGTGACCGTGCTCAACCCCTTCTGTCTATAAAGGTGGTGTGAATTCGGTCTTCTTGGTAATGTCTGGTTTCTATTCTCTATCTATCGCAAGGTGCGGTCTGTCACATGGTAATAGGGGACGACTCGGGCCAGGGCGGTGTGGCACATGCCATGGCTTAGTCATCTCTATTCTGCCACTCTTATGGACCGCATTATGGACCACATCGACAGTCAGTCATTTATTAGTTAGAGTTGAATTGGGTCGGAAGAAGTGGCTGATTAGAATGAAATGTAAGGTCTACTACTCGCTTAGTCAATTTTAGACTAGATGCTATAAGCTTAGTCTTTTCTCCAGGTGCTGGCGAGCCCAACTACAAAGCCCGTATCCTATCAGCCGGTAATTGAAAGCTAATGAATAGCATAAAAAATCATGAGGTCGAGTCGTAGAATGCAAGAAAACCGAGACTTAGGGGCAAGCTAAAGCTGGACCATCAAAAAAATCACGATATCGGGTTTGGGAGAGTCCCTGACAATACTCCGTCTGACTAATAGTATGTTGAATTCAAGGCCCACATACAAGAATGCCGACGCCACAAAGTTTTTTGCTTTTCTTCCGCTGCGGCTTGCGTCGGGCCGCAGTTTCTTAGCGAGGCCTAGTATTTTCGGAAGGACTTTTGCAAGACGCCTTCCCAGTCGTGAGAAGCGACTCAATAGCCTTTTTCTTTTTTTTTTCGTGGCCGTCATTTACCGAACAGAAGCTAGATTTGTGAACTGTGTGTACGGATTTATTCTCTTCTGGTGAATAAGAGTAGCGCCGGCTACCAAAACTAAAGGCCGGCCTGGCCTGTCACCTCATATGACGCCACGATTGTGTAGGCTAGCCATGTACCAAAAACTTCAGCCGTTACTATTTGTTGTCTTGCTCGAGCCTCTCATTTCAGTCCTGGCCATTCATTCGCACTATTTTATGTAATAAATGATGAGTTGTACGTAAATAAAACCAGGTTGGTGACGCCTTTCGTGAGAGAAGAAAGTAAGAGTGATGAGAGCAAGAATGTAACATGGAATGTATGACCAGGAGAGCATGAAAGATTCTCAGAGAAAAAAAAAGGGGTAAAGAAGCCAGGCAAAGCGTATTGTAAAGATGCTCTGCTTGAATCGCCTCGTCAAGTTCATGTCATCCCAAGGGCGTCAGTTGTCTGTCTCAAAAGGCCCCTATCCATGTTCATATCAAGCAAGTAGAAGCTACAAGCTAAAGCCGCAAAGCTTCATAGTAGCCTTTAGTACCTGCGACCTTGGAACAAAACGCTAGGCCTTGTAAGAGCTTGAACTGGTCAACAGGCCATCTATTCCCGGCCGGCTAGCCGGCGCCCTTTTTTTTGCAAACCCTGCCTACGCCTTTGCTATGGCATATCACTAGGACATCATAGCTAGCAGTACTTGGTACGAGGGTACAAGTTGATCTGATTCTCGGACATGTTTACGTGATGATAAATAGGTAAGCTTGCCGTCCCTTGACTTCCTGGTCCATTGCCCTCCCTTCTCTTTGTTTCTTGTGCTGCATTTTGCGGTCCTCCTTTGCTTTGATTACCTACAATCACAACCTCTTGCCCTTGTGGTATGTGGGTTTATGCTGTGGCCGATGCACAAAAACAACAGCCAAGATATATCGCAACGACCGCACACATTCTCTCTCTCTCTCTCCCTCTCTCTCTCTCTCTCTCTCTCTCCCACCCTCTCTCCCCGTTCACCAAACCATCTCTGTCAACTCTGCCTGCCGCTATCATCACCACACGGCCTACGATACACACACTCATGCTCAACTCCGCTCATTTCCTCCTCCAGATCCGGCATTGATAAAGCGGAAAGGCCATCATGCCAGCCCAGCCAACCTAACGTACTTCGCCAATAACATCCTCATTGCTTCGCTCTCGCATGGACTGGTCATCTTACTTTTTTCTTTCTACCAACATCGAAGACACGGAGACAACAAGACTAATTCAGGCAAAAAGAGATGTGATATAAAAATGATGAGAATATAATGACGAAACAAGCCAAAGAAAAAAGAAAAAAACCAACAACACGATATTCTAATGATGAGGCAGCCATAATGATGAAAAGAGACATGAAGAAAATCAGGCCGACAAAAGAGGAAAGAAAACACAACAAAACCAGAAGCCTTTTTTACGGGGACCATTAACAATCTCCAAACGACCGTGGCACAATAAAAGTGAGGACCGTGAAACAATACGATCATCTACAAAGCGAGTTGGCTTGCCCAAATCCTACAGCTTGATCAGCTGTGTTTCGCTGACCTTCTTAGAAGATCTTGTGGAGGATGCGTCTCCACTTGGGCAGAGCAGCAATCTTAGCACGGAAGCTGTTAATCTCCTCCCAGTTGTGCTGACGCAGACCAGTGTCTAGGTCCAGGTTCTCAAGGGACATCCAAGGCGAACGCTTCCAGATGAAAGCACCCAGCCAGAAGACAATAACAACGGGAGCCGCCAGGTAATTCTTGAAGAAAGTCTCGGCATCCAAATCATTGATAGCGACATAGAAGCAAGCGATCAAAACCAAAATGTTCAGGCACAGACCGAGGGCAGAACCGTAGATACCGCCAGCAGCCTTGAAGGGAATCATATCCAAAGAGCGGCCCTGCTTAACCCAGGCCAGACGGAAACGGATGTGAGACAGGCAAATGGACGACCAAGTGAACAGGGCCGCAAGACCAGAAATGGCCAGGAGCCAATCAAAGATAGAGTTACCAGCCGAGCTCAGGTTGACATAAGCAATAGGGGCACAGCCAATGATGAAGCCGACGGCAGGCAGAGGGCGGCCGGCACGGTCAACATAGGTAAAGATCTTGGGGGCATAGCCCTGCTCAGACAGAGCAACCAGAGTACGCGAACCACCGTAGACACCAGACACACCAATAGAAATGACCGAGACCAGAATGATGCCGTTCATGAAATGGGCGAATCCAGGCAGGCCAGCGTACTCAGCGACCAGGACGAAGGGAGAAGTGTCGGAGCCAGACTTCGAGGTGTCCAGAAGGTTGGGGTCCTCGGAGGAAATCAGCAGACCAATGAAGAGCAGACCAAGAATGTAGAACAGCGAGATACGCCAGAAAACCTGCTTGATAGCACCGGGGAGCTCCTTGACAGGGTTCTTAGCCTCAGCAGCAGCAAGACCAACTAGCTCAGTACCGGAGTAGGCAAAGGCAGCGGTGACAAAGACGGAGCAGAAACCGAGGAAGCCATTCTGGAAAGCGCCAGGGTCGCTCCAGTAACGGGTACCCCAGTACTCGTTGTAGCGGCCGTGCGAGGGGCCACCGCCACAGACGAAGATAATAGCCATGAACATGAAGACAACGGTAGCGGTCAGCTTCAGGAAGGACGAGATGAATTCTTCCTCAGCATATCCTAGCGTACCAAAAATATTGATGATAACAATGACCAACATGAAGACCGTAATCCAAACGCCACGGGAGATGCTGCCGTCTCGATCCCAGTACCCAATTGTGATTGACGCAGTTACCAGTTCAAAGGGTAGCACGACAGCCCATTGCAGCACGTAGTTCCATCCCATAGCGAAACCCCACGAGGGGTTGATGAAGCGGTTTGAGTAAGTGTAGAAACCACCAGAGACCGGGTACATGACAGCAAGTTCACCAAGAGCAAAGACGACGTTGAACATCATCACACCAATAATCGCAAAATCCACGAGCAAAGAGCCGGGTCCCTAATCGAAGCAAGCATGTTAGCAGGGGTGTATTTCGAGTCATGGAAAGCCAAAATCATCATGACAGGTAGGATTGGAGGGCATCAGGATTCGTCAAGTTTTAGTGAAAAAGGTACGAAAGGCGGGCGGGCCGATTTGTTCCTTTTTTGGAACTCTACCGAAGGGAAGCAAGACTCCTAATGCTTTAGGAATGGCCAAGGTTAAGCCAGGAATTCGTCTAAAACAAGCAGGGGCAGTCTGACAACCTTGTAGAGCGCCACAAACAGCGAACGAGCCGGGGATGGGGGGGATGGAGAATGACGTTTTGGTGATGACGGTCAGAGGGGAAAGAAAAAAAAAAAGGAAAAAATGCAAAAAGGCAAATGCTAAATTAGCTGACTTGTGCTCACTCAGGAAAGGGCACTAAGCCCCAAGTGGAGTCAAGACCAGCAAATTGCTGCTATCTTGCACGTAAACCAGGCAAAAAAGAAAGAAAAAGGGCAAGGCCAGCCAGAGACAGATGACGACGAAGCAACTGCTTTCTAGGGAAAGAGTAGCGCGGCCGCATTGCCCAAGTTCAGCAGCACGAAGAAAAGAAATAGGCAACTACGAGAGTAGCGCCTGATTCCGATCACGAGACCAAAGCCCTAATTCTTGTTCTCTGCTGGCGTGTAATGGGATGGGACTGTACTAGGACGGGCAAGCATGGATCGGGTTGGGGAGCTTATACATACACCTTTGGCAAGAGCAGCACCGGAACCCACGAAGAAACCCGCACCGATAGAACCACCAATAGCGATCATGTGGAGATGGCGTTTCTTCATGGTGCGGTCCAGCTCAGGGGCCTCGCCGTCGGCAACAATGCGGCGACGGAAAGACGCGGGAGTCAACCCATTACGGGTCCAGAAGCCTTCTGAGTAGCGGCCATAGGTGGGGGCAGGGACAGCAGAGGCTGAGCTGGTGTCATTGGCATAGGCCGGCGCCTTTTCTGGGTCTGCCGTCTTG
Source organism: Ceratocystis huliohia (assembly GCA_038382965.1). NCBI lineage: Eukaryota > Fungi > Ascomycota > Sordariomycetes > Microascales > Ceratocystidaceae > Ceratocystis > Ceratocystis huliohia. The sequence goes on from JAXCEX010000217.1 coordinate 31,819, forward strand.
ACAGGGAAGCCGTCGTTGTCGTGGGCCATGGTGATGTTATCAGGCCGGGGCAAGAAAGAGACAATGGATAGGAAGGTAAAGACGGAAGAAGAGATGCGGCAGTATTAAATAAAGGAAGATAGGAAGAGAACAAAGGAAGGGGGGGCTGGGTTGGTTCCAAGGCGAGAGTACAGATAAACTGTAGATGGGGTCTTCGCCGCGACTCAAGAAATGAAGTCTGGATGAGCAAGAAAGGGAGAAGACAAGACGGGAATGAAGAGGGGGAAGCGGTCACATTAAATAAGATCAACTGCGGGACATTGGAAAGATGATGGGCAATGTGGGCTTTAGCCTTGTCCTGTCCTGTTTAGCGCGGAAGCAGCGAAGACGAGTGAGGGGAGAGGAAGAAGCACCAACAAGAAGCAAAAGCACAAGCTTAGTTTTACTTGAACGTGGCACGCCTACAGCACTGCAGTGCTAAGGACGCTAAAAAAAACGAATCAAGTCGAGAGCAGCAGCGAGAGTACTAACAGCAGGTTTGGCGGGTGGCGAGCCCCGGCCAGACTAACATGGGGCTACTACGGACTCAGGGCTTAGGATTAGGGAACCTGGGACTAGGGGACTAGACAAAGAAGCACGTACCACAAAATACACAGTACTAGCAGTCTACCTGACAAGAACAAGACAGGCTACTATGGTGGGCTCCGGACTATCAACCCACAGTGAGGGGAGGGAGGGGTGTATGATATCAGTGGGGGTATGGGGGGGAGAAGGGGGTATGAGACAGTAGCTTTCACGACATGGGGCGGAGAAGCAGAACAAAGCAAGGGCAGGAAAAGAGGACAAGTACTCTGTTGTTATCGGAAATGTCATGCTTGAATATACACTGATTCTCCCATGCCCTCTTCCTTTTTATTTTGGGCCCTTCTAATTAACTCCTTCAGTGTTTTTAGCACATTTAGCGCCTTTTTTTTTATCGTGCACATTATTATCTTCTTTCTTCTCTCTTGCCTTTTACCTCTTAATTAAGGCAATTTTCCTAATAATACTTTTCGGTGCCCTTTTTTTTTTCTTTTTTTCCTTTTTCGCCTCCGTGGCCATCAATTAGGGTGGTGGTAAATAGCAGTAAAAAAGCGCGCCTCCAGTCATCCGTTATACAGCTTCTTCCCCAGGTCTTCTATATGGCTTCCTCACCTCTCTCGCTCTCTTATCGAGGGAACTACCACTCACTGCTTTTAGAAATCTAATATCATACAACCCCTGTCTTGGTGGGTCGATAGATAGCACGCGCATCACCCATCACCAGGATGCCCTCAGTTCGCAAAAGTTAAAAAAGCCATAGCAGGTCGTGGTGTCTAAATAGCATTTCCAGAGCGAAACCCTCCTTAAAACTTTGCATATTATTAGAGAGGCAGAAGAGCAGGGCCAGCCCACCTCTGCAGAGGTTTTGCTTATCCCGTTGTTAGTCTTTATCAGAGTTGCGGGCTCTGCTTCACCTGCAGCTGTTAAGCATATACAAAGTTCTGCTACAAAAGTCCCTCAAGGCCTGTCCCATGTTTGTTCTTGATCGCTTGCTGCAATTCTTTTATTCTTACATTTTGCAGTTTTGCCGCATTGTGTCTGTTGCCCGGCTGCCCTCTCCCTCTTTCTCTTGACTTCTTGGTTGTTCGTTTTTCCTGATTGCGGTGGTCGTTTCGGCATCATACCCCATATCATGCATTACATACACATACTCCCATAAGACAACACCCCTCCCCTCGGCGGGCGACAGGAGAGACTTTCTCCATATCGCCCTCCTGCCTTTCTTTTTTTATCAGGCGAACCAGCTTTACAAAGCCACATCCCATTCTCCTTCGCAGACTCCGGGCCTTGCTTCCCTCTCCCCCCACCCCAAAGAACAAAGATCGCTACCAGCACAAGGCGCTGCTACGAAAGTAGACCGAGACCAGGCGGGAGAAGAGTGTCACTTCGAAATAGACAGGGCTGGCCCACCTCCATTGTTGTATGGGCCTTGGATAGTTGGTGTGTGGCGATAACAATCGAGGCCAAGCATTGACGTCTGGCGCAGTGCATTTAGTGATGATGCTTATATATCACCTTGTTTTTGAATACCTCAAACACCGAGCCGATTTATGTTTGGAATTTTGTAACTTGACAGATCAGGACATATTTTCCCACTCTTCACCAGGCCGATGTTGAAAAAATCAATGATAAAAAAAGCCGACCCTAGTCCGAGAAAGTAGCAACATCACGTGAGCATCATTTGGGTTTCGTGTTCATTTAACCCTAGTCATGGCCGAATACAGGGCTCCTCACACCTGCAAGATGTGTTGTCAAGCTCCAGAAACACCACTCCAGCTCTCAAGCCTCCACCTTGTTTTCCTTATTTCCTTATTTCCGGCCCTTCTTGATCTTGATCCCGAGCTGTCTGTGTGTCATGTCGATGTTCCTCTTCATGAATGGGATGTTTTAGATGGAAATCTGGCCTAACTAAAAAGAAATTGGCCGGCCTCATTTGTAAAAGCAATAACTAAGGCCAAGATTCGCAGAGCCCGTTGCCAAAACGTATCTGATAAATAACCGCAAGCAACATTCGCTCCTGCTTAGTCTCAAGTATTCGGACCTGTTATCTTTGTTGCTCCCTTTATTTTATGTGCATCCTTCCGATGCTTTTGTCTAGGGCCCGCCTGCGTATAGGAAGAGGAATGTAGGAATGTGATTATGCTGCCAGCGGGCTCGAGTCTAGCTCGTTGAGCACTAGACCGACCTCAGCTCAATCTCATGCTGCTATTTTACCTTCTGTGACAGCGTATTGCAGGTAATGAAGGAGGTGGAACGAGAGGCTTGCGGGCTTGAACTCCACGAAGTCATGCTACATGTCGCGCACTATGCAACGTACTGTGTCCTGATCGCAATATGCTTATCTGCAACCCTGGACAAAACTGTATGTCCAAGATCTGGCTATATACGACGAGCAAGGGACGAATGCATGAGCAGTCGGCCGGCTCCTCCTCCTATGCTTTCTGTATCAATTTCATGCGTTGTGCCTGCTCTGCTTTTAATTTGATACATTTACTTCTGTCTATATACAGGGCGGGGAATCAGGCCATGGTTCTGGTCTGGCAGAATGGGTGGGAGCAAACATGATTGACCTGTCTCGCTGAGCCCATGTTTGTGGGTGACTTGTGGTGGCCTGAGCCTGGGGGCTTAACGCTGCTATTTGTGTACGTGCGTGCGTTGTTGTAGAGAAGGTTGGAATTCGCCGATCCAGCTTGCTGAAAAAGAGTAAAAACCTCCTGCTACCTGAGTCGGAGCCAAAGGTTTCATGCAGCCATGGTCTGGTATAAAAGAAAACCATCCATCCACTGAGCGTACTGGATATGCTTCTTCCGCCATGGTTCTAGAAGCTCCAAGGGAATCAACCGTATACGCACGCTGTTGTACGTGCATTTTCGAGCGTGAGATTGCATGGCAAAAATAATTATGGACCATAAATTTAATTGTGTGCTATTTATCGGTCTTTCGTTCCAAGCAACAAGCAAAAGCCGCAAACAGCACGACAAGACGATTAATCCAGCCCAGGCTTACATGTCGTCATTAAACGGTGGTGAGAGCCACGAGCCTCCACTAAAATCACGGTAGGGCGCGAGGGCCCTTTGCTTTTCCCCTTCTCTTCCTCCTCGCCGCCCAAAAAAGGAATCGTCCTCAACCTGTCCATCCGTATTTCTTGTATATCGGAGGCAAGAGGAGCGCAGGATCTGGTGTCGCGCACCAATATCCACGAGTTGTTTATGTAGACGCACTGGCCGGCTATAGCAGGCCGACCCCTATGCAGTTTAGGCTTTATATCGTGGTCTTACTGGTATAGTCAATGGACAGTGAATTGTGAATGCAACTGGGGGCACTGCCTTACAGATGGCGAAAAGACAAACACGGAGAATGAAACACAGCGCAACCGGCATATGCCGGGGAAAAAAAGCAGAAGAAAATCTACCAGAAGCACCGGGACAGATGGAAGAGGGCGGCGAAAAGAACAAGGTCAGTTGCGCATAAACCCTATTTCCCCACCTTCCCCTTGCGATGTTTTTGCTTTTCGCTTTTCCTGCTTTTGCCTGCTTATGTGCTCGTTTTATCGAAACACACCGTTGCGTCCTTCTATAGTAGAGATACGGACAGGCTGCGAGCGAGATTCTCAGTGTAATTGAAATGACAGGCAGAACAAAGTTAAGCTTTTTGGTAAGAAGTTAAAGAACGAATCGCAATATTTGTAGGCCCGGGCGAAAAAAAAGAACAGCTTAGGGTCTGTTCATGGTTCTACTGCCCTATGGGCTCTTCTGATTCTCCTTTGCTCCGGGAGACTTGGGCGTGAGAGATTGGGGGTGTGCGAAACGAGAGAATAAAGACGCAGTGTCCAAGTTTGAGAACATACAACAGGAAGGACTGACAGGTTTCTAGAAATCGATTCTCAGGTCATCATGATAACGCAAAGGCCATAATAGTCCAGCTTCTAAGGAGCACGGCGGGCTGATCCAATCACACAAGGCGGTTTGTCCAAACCCTTTCCTTCCCCCACCTTGCTCGTTTTCTCCTGCTGGCTGGTCTGGCGACAACAAGAGCACGCACAGGGCCTTAAGACGACCTTGGAAAAAGAAGTGGAGAACAATTTGGCGATGTCCAAGTAAGAAAAACGCCTTCGATCTCCATTTTTGTTCTCAGCTCCGCATTGCTGCTCCTTGTCCGACCAACCAGGCCAGATCTCGGGCCTGTCAGAATTCGTTCGGGTTTCGAAGGAAGGACTGGACGAGAACACGAACAAACGCTGGCGCTGGTGTTGATGTTTTTGCCAAGACCAACTAAGCAACATAACAAAGTCGCCATTGTGCTATAGGCGGATCTCCAATCACGGCGCGCCGTTTTCTAATTATAGCGTGCTCTCTTGGAAAGCGATGGAGCAAGCCTCCAATTGGCTGAAAGCACCGTGCTTGTGCTTGTTCCACCGTTCGGATATCGCGAAGAAATAGCTAGATCTATTATGGGCGTTGCTAAGATACATCGTCTTTTCCCTGCAGGCTCTCCTACCCCAGCTTATCGGACTTGAAAGCCGGAACAAGAGTCACAGTCACAAGGCACTGGCTGGGCGTAAAGCTGGGCAAGAAAAGACCGTAAATGGATGAGGACAGAGACAAAATACAGCGCTCCTCTAATTGTGTTGATATTCAATGGCAATAAGAAGGGAGGCAGGCTAATAAGCTGCTGCACCGTACCGTGAAGATTAAATCGCTCAATATGCTTTATGCTCTGTTGTTGTCTCTTCTTTGTCTCGGTTCTTTTGTGTAGCTCTGTCGTCATTCGTCACGCCCTCGTTAAGTTGAATGGGGAAGGGGAAGAGGTTGGCTTGCTTCGTGTCCTGTTTATTTTTATTTTTTTTAATTTTCATTTTGGGGGAGAAGGAGTCAAGATCCCCATACAAGATGTCCATTTCATTCCTATTACGGGCTTGACACGGTGTATGAAGAAAGTTGGAGGTTTGAAGAGGTGGAAAACGTAATGGAAAAGAACTAGCGAGGAAGCCAAGTTGGAGAGGGGCAGAGTGCTGCCATCGATGGGGCTTGGCTGAGGCTCGGAGACTTTGTTCTCGTGCTTCCGTTCAAGTCACGCAAACATGAAAAGGGAGAGGGGGGATGCAGAGGGAATACCAAGGCAGACTGGGATCTTCGTAGACAGGGCGAACTTTTGGGCACTGCGACTACCTGCCGTCATCTTGGTAAGTTGAAAGGCACTGCCATCCTGTCTCATTGCCCATTGCCTACAACCCTCTCGGCCCTGGGCTTGGCCTCACATCCTCGGCTTGAGGCTGGCCTGGTGCAAAAGCGCAAGCAGAGCAAATTTAATGGTGCTTCTGTTGGTCGTATTCTTTTTTTTTTTTTTTTTCGTGAAGTGCACATTAAGCGCCAAGCCAAGGCCAGCCTTGTCTGTTCTCCAATAGGTGAAATAAAACAAAGTTACTTTCCTAGCCCTAAGGCACACCCTCCTCGCTCCAAATTGACTTCTGACAGAGATCGAGAAACAAGAGAAATGGTCTTGGCCTGATCTAAGCTTTTCAATCACCTGCCAAAAGCAGCCACTGCCAAGTCTCTAGAAACGAACATCAATTTGGTAACAAAATGCAAGTCTACGGGGAGGATAGGCTAGGAAAAAGCCTTCTAGGCGTCAAGCCTGCATTTTTGGAGAATTTCCAATATCATCACGACTAATAGAAATATCAGAGGACTTGCCACTGACAGAATAGGAAAGGATGTTGAAGTCCTTGGTCTGGTGATCGCGGATCTCCCCTCCTCCTTCTCCCCAAAAACTGCTCCAATAACCAGCAGCCCTGTATGATGGGGCTGGGCTGATTGATCCATTTAAGTCTTCTTCTCAATGTAGACGGATAGAACCTCCCTTGCCCGAGTGCGCGTAGAGAAGCATAGACAGACCCAGTCGAGTTTATGGGGGATTCTAACGCAGTATTCGGATTGGCATAAACAACGCTGTGTGCATGCATGCAGACTATGCTAGACTGGCTACTATATATCTGCTCTTATCGCCGACTGCTCGTTATACTGCAGAAGGATACAGTGATAATGTCCTGCGCACAGTGGGCTATTGTAGCCCGGATACCACACCACATAACGCTTATCTAGCGATTCCTGGAATTCCATATCTTTTGGTGCCCGCATTCCCGGTCCAATCCGGTTCTGGGGAACAAAGACCGTAGAGAGCAAGGCAGACAAGAAAGCAGAGGGCAAGAATAAGAGGCCCAAGCCAGGCCACACGCGACCAAAAAAATTGAAGGGCTTTGTTCAATCTGAGCTTTCTGGCCGGCCCATCGAGAAAGGGGAAGGAGTAGGAGCAGGAGTAGGAATAGTGCAGAAGAAGCAGAAGAAGCTAGGCTCCAGCCAGTGGAAGACATTGTCGGATTAGGAGACAGACAACATATCTATCTTTATTCCCGAGTGGCATGTATTTAACCGCAGCTAGTAAACACATGGATATGCTTGAGTCGGAGGTACCGGCATGTTAGTATGCTTGTCCTTGTCGGTTCGCCTCTTGTCTACAACCTTGCTCAATGGAGCAACTGATGCCCCCGCTTTTGCATTCATGTGGATTTGATATTTCCCAGTACACAAAATGAAACCTACGTGTTGCCGATGCTCTCTTTCGCGGCTGGGATCGGAGGCGATCTGGCTGGCAGCCTAACGACGGTTAAGATAGAAGAGGCAGAGAGAAGGGGAAAAAATAATGGGTTGTGGGCTGGGTGGGGAGGGCTTACTGGACTAGATTGCATTTTTGTGTGAACAAGTGGGTCGCTTTTTATGTGTGTCACCCTGTAGTGGGACATAAATAGCCCTCTATTATACTATACACAGAGTGCATTCATTGCCCTGCATGCCGGGTTATGCAATGCAATTGCAGGGTCTTGAGTATCAGAAATACGCATGCGAATCCACAAAAATGGCTAAGAACCCATCGCTAGAAAAATCAGTATCAACAAACTAACTAGAAACAAGATCTGCCACCCAGCGTCCAGCGCTCAGCCCAACAAACGATCTCACAACATCCATCCCTTTAACCAAAAACTGGTCACTTTTCGCGAACAATGGAACGGGGAGATAGGCTGTCTACGATGACAAAGGCAAGTGACGAAAGCGGAAGATAAAAAAGCAGAACGGCAGGGCTTTGAATCTCTGCCAATCGAATAGACGTGGCCTTGGCTTTGTTCTAGGTGTAGACTCTCTGTTGGCTTCCCCGAGCTTTGCCCTGATAATGGCGAGCTGCATTAATCGCTTGCTCGCTTATAGTTGAGACCACTGTAGTCTCCTATAATTGACTGCTGATGCAACACTCCTGCTGCTTTCTTTAGTGTATGACAACACCACCGCTAGTCAGCTATTCAACTAGCGAGCTACTGCCTGTCTCTACCTACACACACACACATGCTCACATCCACCGCCATTCGAGGAAATATTGAGGACGCCATCGTTGTCTTTGTGGCCAAAAGTCCACGCGGCTGAGGAATTTCTGTTCTCTTTGGCCCCAGCTTGCATGTTGGTGAGACATCAGTTGTGGGCTGTATTGCTGATTGTTTAGCTGGTCAGGTTATCATTTTTTTTCCCTTTTTCCTTTTTTCTTTCACTGTGCACTGTGTGTTTGTTACTATTGACGTTTGGCTGAAGATAAGCATGCAGACTTCTCAATGATGCCACCCTACTGACATGCAACGCAAGCGAATCAAGCAATCTACCCTCGTTTGATTCACTCCCTTGCAAATGCACGGACCGATTACACCTCTCTCTTGGTCTTTTAAGGTGTGTGTGTAAGTCTACAGCACCACTAGGATGGGGGATGAAAATCAGGATGAATGAACAAAAAGGTCCTCGGCATGCCAAGACATTCGACTGCTACCTAAGAAAGATGCGTTTCTATTAACACCGCATTTCTATAGTTCGGGGCTCATCAAATCTGCAGCCGCCGTTATAGTACATGTTTCGACTAAAGAGAGGACGACTACCAAGAAACCTCCGTTCTGCCTTCATTGTGTATTAGCTTGTAAAGGGATCGAACCCATAATGGTCATACCATTATTGATTGCGTAATTGAATATATACTAGGATAAACCGGCTCTTCTCTCAGCGCAACATGTGAAGCAGGCTAAGACTCTGGAGATAAGTAAATACATACATATACATGCATTGCATTAGGTGCATTAATGTACTCCATGTACACATACACATCTGCTGTAACACATCCATAAACATACAACAATCCGGTTGTAGTAGCATCAATACTACGTACCGCCTGAGACTGCTATAGTAAACGGAAACCCTGCCGATCTTTGCCTTGCCGCTGGCCTGCAACGAGAGGCAAAAATGTCCCCAGCCATCTAGCAGTGCATGAAATCATTCTGCATGTTTCTTGCGTCGTTGAAATCGAGGCTAGGGTCGAGGTTGAAGTCGTGGGACGCCAAGCAAGAGAGAAAAAAAAAAAGGACCACCAGGGGTTTTCTGCTTGAACAGGTACGTCTGTATAGCTCTATAGCATAATATTTTCTACGGTACGAGGTTCCCGTGTGGCCTTTTTCTTGTAAGGAGCAATCTCGAAGCTCTCTTCTCCCCCTTAAAAATTTTTCATCGTATGATTCTTTGTTTTGCTGTCGCCTCTTCTCTGGGGTCTGTATAGATCTATCATACTCCGAATAGCAAATGATGGAAAATATGACAGAGTTGATAGGCTGAAGCAGAAGGACAGGCAAATGGTGCTAGACTAAAAACTAAACAACCCTGCTAATGTCGGCGATATTGGCAAGATTCGTTGTCGCTGCTTGTCGTATCACCTGGAAGTGGTTGAGCACCAACCCGGTGTGATTTTGGAGGTCCTAGAGAGATAACAGAAACGGGGGGGGGGGGGGGGGGGGGGGGG
>JAXCEX010000218.1:0-41177 GCA_038382965.1 Ceratocystis huliohia
ACACCGCCCTGGCCCGAGTCGTCCCCTATTACCATGTGACAGACCGCACCTTGCGATAGATAGAGAATAGAAACCAGACATTACCAAGAAGACCGAATTCACACCACCTTTATAGACAGAAGGGGTTTGAGCACGGTCGCCGGTATTCTCACAGTTATCCACGTTTAGATTGACTTTTACCGACACCAATATATGTGTATACTTGGGTTTACAGTCACATCTAATTTCCTGAGTGTCTGCTTGGTCTTGTTTTGACAGACTTGAAATTGTGCCTAATGAAAGGTTGGTGCATGGTATGTATCGGAATGAACAGGCGGTGGCCCGATTGGTGCTATACTCCCCCTAATGTGATGAGACTGAATCTCCTGGAAAAAGAGACCATGGCCATTCCCATTTCATAAATGCTTTCGTTATGTTTCCGTCGTGGCAGAGCAGTGTGACCGGTTTAGCCAGTCATCTACCCGTGGACTGTGACACAGGGCAGGTCAACTGGCTGTAAGCCTCAAACTCCGCTCTTGCACATAAAACGCTCGTTGTAAAGAAAGGTGTTGACTTTCTGTGTGCGAGGTAGCTATTAAATAGCAGGATAACATGATATTACAAGTGGAAACCGGCCTACCATTGAATGAAATAGCGTTATAGAAAGGCTAGGAATGGATCTTTACTTTCCAGACATAGTCGACCGACTGCCAATGGCTCCAAAATCCGAATAGACACGGAGCGTGAAGGGTTGCAAAGTGTGTAGAAGACTCACAGTTAGGTCCAATGCTGATTATTATTAAGTTCTTGGGAAGTAAAAAGAAACAAAACTGAAGTACCAACATTGGGGGACAACAAAACTGTTTATGCTTTGTTGATCACCTCTTCCAGCATCTCCGTGATTCTCCTGCTTCTCCATTTCCTCCTACTCACAGAACACGATAGAACCTTCTTGTAAACTCGTGAAGCTTGTTGGAAGTTGGCGAAAACTCTCAGAATTTGGTGGAAGGTTGTGGAAACTGGTAGAATGTTCTACAACCTTCATGCATCTTCTTTGAGTAGATACACCATTGTTCTGACGGGCTTCATGAGCTGAGGGTCATCGTATCAGCCATTCCGCAGGGGCTGAACTGGCTCAACATGCAGGTCCACATTCCGGGCCGTGTCCCGTGACACGTAACACGGAGCTAGACACCCAAGAATCCATGTGTTTGCTTGTCAGGACCTGATTAGGTCAACGTGAGGGCAAGAACACATTACTACACTAAGCCCAGGTGCAAATCTCCTATAGCCGAGAGAAGAAGAAGGGGAGTTGGATTAATATAGACAACTTTACGACACGAGCCAGGGTACGCCCACCTATTATCATGTGTCACTATCCCGTCGTGAGCTTACGTGGTGTAAATCATGTTATATTCGTTCTTTTCGCTCCTTGTTCAACTTAGTCACTTTCATTTACAAAATCAAGACCTAAGTAGCTTTAGAGGCATAGATAAGGTCGCATGCCTTGGATGAGCTCAAGCGCTACCTCGAAATGTATATATGATGGTGCTGCACTTCACACTTACCAGTCTCTTTTCTTTTTCTTCAGATCAAACTCACGATATCACTTCTCGCACCTATCTCACCCTCGCCTTCAACCTTTTTTTGGAACTTTGATTTCCCTCAATTTTTCTTTCTTACTGACTTGTCTTCGACTCTTTTGTCCTCGCAAGCCTATCGGCCCCCTAAACAAAACATACACCCCCGATATCCATGAGTTTCGTCTAGACATGGTAGTGATGGATGTATAAATCGGTCAAGATCCACTCTTCAAGCAAGAGCTAGACAGGCACTATCATTATTAACAATCACTCATTCCTTCTTCTCTTCAATCTAGGTCATTCAATACATCCTGCTAATATTTACTGTTGGAATGTCTTTTTCGACAAAGGTGGTTTTTAACTTATCTGAGTGTGTAGCCTTCTCTTTTAACGAGCTACAGAGCTCAATAGATTTGTGGCAAAACCTCAAACAAAGTTGAATAAAGACTTGGTGCTACTTCTATTAGCAAGCTAGTTTTAACCTTGCCGGTTTAAGCTCAGTTGAGGATTCTGTTGTAGAATTGCTTGTATTTATTAATCACTCTCTCGTTTGTCAACCTCTGAGTACTACGACTATGAGATATACACACTTGGGCTTACAGTCATATGCCCTTTTCTACACGTCTGCCTAGTTAGGTTCTGGCGGCTACTACTTCAGATGGCTGTAACAAGGCTAAATTGGTTCAGCCCGAGCAACTGTGATATAAGGAGTGAATGATTGAGGCTGGGCTATCTTACCATTCATCATTTTGGCAGCGCAGTACCATCTGGTCAACTTGTACACGGATAGCAATTCTCTCACGTATTGGGTTTTTACACTAACTGGTGCTGGTTGGGCTACTAACGAAGTAGACCTGGATAAGAGACGAGAGTAACTATTTGATCACTTGGCTGTGCAGCGATCAAAGCACTTAAGCAACTTAAGACTAGTTTCGTTGTCAGTCCGGCCATTTTGGGTTGTCGCAATAGCCCAATCGCCCAAGAGGTTGCTTTCTTAGCACCAGGTGGCGAGGTGATATTGGCCTGCACAGACGATAAACAGCGGGATCGCTCGGCCATCTGCATTAACCACCTGATAGACCGTAGTACATTCCCGGTTTCCAGGTTGCACTGGATTTGGCTTTCCACGTCTATCTATAACTGTTACGACCCTTCTACTCTGAAGTAAGCCCATCATAAAACCAGTCTCATCAACGTTATAGAAATCAGCTACCCGTTTGCCATACTTCGCAACTGCGTTCACTGCAAGTTTAATCCAGTCACATATAATGATATAATGACTCGATCTTCACACTTGGCTCTCTGGTAGTCATATTCGCGAAAAAAAGATTGTGTGTCTTGAGGCCTAGTTGTTGCCTGACAAAGTTTGGAGTCCAGCGCATTCCATCTGGTGGCGCACCGCGATCGACAAGCAATTAATCAGCCATTGCTTCTACACTGCTGGCGATGTAGTCTATGCTCAGAGATTCCATGGAGGTTTGAAGTGATTCGGATGCTTAGTTTTGGGGTTTTTTGAAGGGCTTGAAGAGCAAGAAGCATTTTAGCCCGAGTACTGGTGGCTGATATATTTAATGGTTAAAGAATCGATTAATCAAATGAAATATTAGATATAGGAGGAAAAAGAGCGATGCACACTTGCCTGCGACGAATGCTTGACATACAGTTCATTTAGTCTTCGAAGAACTCCAAAAGGTGCTCTTGTTTATAGTTCCTCGATCATTATGGTAGATGCCATATTTTCGAAAGAATTCAAAACTTTTATTCAAAACCAAGGCTCAGCAATGATCAATTTCAAGATTACGGGTTGTTTTTGTCCAGTATTGTAAGAAGGTTAGATTGAATATAGAAAATATTTATTGAAGAAGTAGTTGATAGTAAATCAACAACCAAGAGTCTCGAAAAGTTCCGTAGTTTTGAGTGGCCGGTTGGTCAAGGGGCTTTATCACTCTTCGCAGTACTTTTCCTCAACAGGCTGAGGGTATCCATTAACAAGGCACCAGCAGACATAGCCATCCTTCCATCCACAGTCTTCATAGTCTCTCGCAACAAGTTTGCCATTGGATCCAGCCATATTTCCAGCAACAGCGGCGAAAGCATTTCCGGCAAAGGCCAGGAGGAGGGTAGCAGTCCAGGGTTGCATAGTAGTTGAGTGTTTGGATTTGTCTTAGGACAGGGGCGTGTAGACTTGAAAGGGATAGGCGATAAGGACAATGTGAAAGCTTTAAAGGAAAGTAGAAATAAAGATTCAAAGAATGATTGTAGGTGTCGAGGAAGTACAACAGATTGTTTCCATTCACAGGACGAAAGAGTCTTTATATACATGTTGACAAGGCACACAAGCAAACGAACAAACAGCTATTAATTGTCGTGTTGTGTGAGACGCATATCATATTTCGGTTCACAATAGCATATAGCATATGGCATATAGTGGCTACGACGGCCGTGTTATCGGAGCTGAAATCTGAATCTAGATACATCCACCTACAAAAATATAGCTTTATACACCGCACTGCTATTCAGGGAGCACAAAAGCTAGGCTGGCCTGAACCAGGCTTCGGATAATTGAGATGATATGCAATACATCAGCTAAGCTCAGAGTGCAAAATACTAGCTATAGTCTAAGGACAACTTTCTCAATACTTCTGTTTTACGAGCGAGACGAGACCTCTGTGATTAATTCTGGAATTGAGCTATTTTCGTGTTGGTAAGGCTCTTTATAGTTTGCGGATTTCAGTGTCCTAGAACCATCCAGTGATCCAAAACTGCTTCCCTTGTGTTTCAAACGTCCTGGCTTTTTTTGTTGGTTCGCTTTTAGTTTATGAGTATATAACTCATCTGGTCACTAAACAGTGCTCTCACGCATATGCCGTAGAATACTAAAGCATCCGAGGTATAGTCCAATGCATGATGGTAGAGACGAAGCTCCTTCCATATCGTCGTAGTCGCAGGACTTTCTCTCTAGCTCATGTAGGTGTCTCATTTTCTGCAGGTGCTTGTTTATCAGGAAAGTCACACCGCCGAAACTGCAGACTCTCACGACACTGGCTTCTCTAACCACTTGACTTTATAGTCAATAAGATGTGTGGTAAATCTAGGGCCTTGTGATACATCATCCCATCAGCAATGCTCTTGGTAATAGCGCGTATTGGATAAAAAAGCTCTGGTGGGGAAGGAATGGAAAGATATCAAAGAACTAGCAAGGCTCTCAACTAGGCCCTGTTATGCATATTTAGATCTGCTCTATGTACTCATGGGTTTGCTTCCCTCAAGGGCATAATTACTGTGGCGGTTTACTTTTGTGTAGCTAGCAAGAAGTTTATTCCCTTGAAATGGAAAGGCATATCTCCAGACAGCAGTAGCCTAGTTCAAAAGCATTGACTCATCTGTGTGCTAGTTGCCAAGCTAAAGGACATCTCATACCTATGGTTACATCTCGGAGTTAGAATACTTGGCGCACTTCTGTTTTTACTGTTTCTAGTCAGGTCGTTTCTTATACTCCGAGATCGCCTGCAGAACCACAGTTTTTTTTAGTTAATTGTCATTGCCACTCATCATAGCTTTTCATAATGCCATTCGCCATGGTGTTTTAATGAGATATGGCTCACAACAATTAGTCATTGCTCACCCAACGGCCTAATAGTCACCCCGAATATCCTTTCGCTGCCAAATTTATTTCAATAGACTGATCTTACACAGTAGCTGGCTGATTTGTAGCTAACAATATTACTTCAAGAATACTAGAAAGATCCTTTTCTTTTTCTTTGGAGATAATCTCTTTGCTTTCTCTGGACAGCCTAGATAGTTTGTCTGCTGTGATACCCAAGCTGCAAAAGCCAGCATCAGAATCAAATAAATTTTTCATCACGACTGGCTTTGGTGGCATCGAAACATAAGCAGTGTAGATGCAGCTTCGATGACTTCTTTATCTCCATATCATTCAAGATTAGCAGGTGCGTGGCTGTTTGATAAGGTCGCTGATTTGTTGGTATTAGAATGCTGGGCAGAGTGATGCAGAGGCCCTGATCGAGGGGCGTAAGATTAAAGTCCGGTTACCAGGCCTTTCTGCGATGCTCAATTTCTTGGCAGGTGGAATTTTGCGCTCCATCAAACATGGTGTCTTCATGACTACCTGTGTGCAGAAATGAGACTTGGAAGCGAGCTAGCAAAGCCCTCACTAAATGATACATCAAGTCAAGAAGTGTACGTTGTGTAAATAGCAGTAAGTGACTTTCATAGGTCTTGATACATTAAAATGCTCCATTTCCACTTAATTCACATATTCTCGCACTCCATGCCTCCTATACTTCATGTACGACATGCTCCTGTAGCTTAATGTCTGGTGTTACACATAACACTTCCTGAAAGACTTTTAAAGCTGAGAAAATGGGTTTCTACGACCTTATACTACTATGTTTAGAAAACCCCAGACAAACAGGTCTACAGACTGTATTTTCTTTTGGGAGGACTTAATCGTCTGCACAGCCAGCAGACACTTGGCATTACGTGCTGCCAAGTGATACTCATGGGATGGAACAAGACAATGCTTGGTTTACTAAGTTCAGTATGATTTCTGTTTTTGCTTGATTTTTTTATTTCTTTTCCTTTCGTATTGTTTTCAGTTGTTCCGGTTCCCGGTTCCCTGTTCCCTGTTTCTTTTTTGACTTCTCTTTTCTTCATCGGTAGATTTCTGTTTCTGCCGATTTTCTATCTCAAATTGGCAAGGAGATCCTTGTACATATCATTGCTTCCTTGCATTGTTACATGATGTGTAGTGATGCGTTGCCTCAGCCATACTGTGGCGCTGTCGCGTGACTTATATACATCAAATAGTGTTAAAATTGGTCCTTGTATTATTATGGTACTCAGGAGTTGACGAAGGAGAAAGGAATGGGAGAATACAAGCAATTCTACAACACATGAGGCCAAGGCTTCTGAGGCCTAGTTCTAGTTATTCCCCTAGACTAAGTGTAGCCCGTGCACATTACAGTATACATAAAACCAATCCTTCATTGGCTCTAGCATGCTTCATACTTGGCATTATGCTGTTGGGAAGCAAGGAGCTAAATAACCCTTAAGAATATCTGTTACAAGAAGAGTTTCTATTTCAAGCCAATGCTAGTGGTGATGCAATCAAAAGACAATAATGCTGTCACACGAGACTGAACACGAAGATGGCGGGAATACCATACGATAGGTATATAGGTAGTGAGGGTGGAAGAAAAGTCTCAGTATGTGGCCAGACATATTTGCCATACCAGTGCTAGTCTATTCCATCTGCCACTTATGTCCTTTGCTTCAGTCAGTATAACCTACACCATCTAATCACAACAAGCTTGATCAACTTTGTGTAAATGGATTTCCTTCTGATCGGCTTATTGGCTATAGCTGTAGATATAAACAAATCAAACTGAAGAAATGTATCTGTAAGGCTTCACGGAATATACGCTTTAGCATTTATATAACGGCTTGAATTCATTTACCGTAACATGAAGAACAAAAGGAAAGACAAGACTAGAACTAAACTAAGTGGCAAGAGTAGAAGATATTCAACAACGACGAGCTTGGACTGGTTTGTTTTATTACTAATATCCAGAACGGTACATTGCGTGTGAGTGTGGATAGTAAGCATTGGGCAAGCGAGGGCAGAGTCTGAGCAAGTGGAAATCCATAGATCCTTACAGTATGTAGTTACAAAAATATCTAGACAATACCTACACCAGCTTTATTGTCATGGGTTTTAATCCATAGGTTTCTTTGACCCTATTTTCTATTTGTCTCCTCATTAGGGGGAGAAACGAATATGGAGCTTTGGTTTTCAACAACAGCAATACTTATAGGTGCTCTGATGATAGAATTGTGAGTTGTAGGCCTAGAAGCCTTTGTGCTAGCAGTCAGCTGTAAGCATGAGGGTGCTGTAGTCATGCTTCAATGTGCTATGTGCTTCCTATATAGAGTCAACAGAAATCAAGAACCTTTGCATTTATCAACTTATGTGTGTTACACTCGGCAATGTCAAGTCTGCAAAATGTGATGGTAGTACGACACGAAATACAACTGTCTCTGTCGATGTGGTCGGTAGTGCGGTCCATGATAGTGGCAGAATATGGATGACTAAGCCAGGGCACGAGCCACACCACCCTGGCCCGAGTCGATCTCTATTACCATGTGACAGACCGCACCTTGCGATAGATGGAGAATAGAAACCAGACATTACCAAGACGACCGAATTCACACCACGTAGACAGAAGGGGTTTGAGTACGGTCACAGGTATTCTCACAGTTATCCACATTTAGATTGACTTTTACCGGCGGTCTGACTTACAATGATATACCCAGGACATTTAAGCCGATGGCAGATCTATAGAGCACATAAACCTAGCTTATATTATAGCATCTAACTAATAGCTCAAAAGCGCTGATGTAAATGTCAGAGTAGTTATGGTCAGTTAGTCCTTCTCAACTCGTTTAGGGATCAGAGTCAAAGTTTCCAATGAGCCATTATCCTCTTTGGAACGTCTGCTGTGCTTATCAATTTACCCCCCGAGATGCACACTATCTCAATCTTTGATAGCCAAGACGGTGTGGACTTGGGAACTGATTTGACACTCACTAGTTACCCCATTTTCTCTCAAGGTGGGCCGAGACAACAACTCCATAAAAACCAGCTTTGGATTAGCCATCCATTTAGCGTCCTTGCCATGGAGACTTCTAAGCTGCTCTCAGACCAATACAAGATGAATGTTTCAACATTGGCTCGAGTTTTAACGGAGTCATTAAAATTTGCCATGACAAACGTTGCGTCACAAATGCGTGCTCCAGAGAGAATAGTAGCTAGTTTCAGAAGATTTGCGGTTGAGCTTGAAAAGCAGTATCATGGATGTAGGAGATACAGCCGGTGCAGCACTGTAAATGGTCTAGGAGCGATTGAGCTTGGGAATCGCACAAGCAGCGGAATGTAGCCACCAATCACATATCCATTTTCAAGTTCCTTGAGCTCTTAAGAGAGACATAGGATTGCAAAACTAAACCCCTTCAAGAATAGCCATACGGACACCATCTACCTCTATAAATGCCAAGGTTTATCGCTATCTAGCTCGCACCTTTTTAGCAAATACAAAAGACTTCACCAGATGTCTTTGTGGGTTATGTAGAAATAGATAGGCACAGAGTTAATCAAAGATTTTGTCGGTAAAAGTCAATCCAAACGTGGATAACTTGTGAGAATACCGGCGACCGTGCTCAAACCCCTTCTGTCTACAAAGGTGGTGTGAATTCGGTCTTCTTGGTAATGTCTGGTTTCTATTCACTCTCTATCGCAAGGTGCGGTCTGTCACATGGTAATAGGGGACGACTCGGGCCAGGGCGGGGTGACCAGGGCGGTGTGGCAAATGCCATGGCTTAGTCATCCCTATTCTGCCACTCTTATGGACCGCATTATGGACCACATCGACAGATTTCACATTAGGTAGGGAATAGAGGAATGAACCAATCTAAGTCCAAGGTCCCAATGTTCACCCTTTGTCTTCACAGGTGCGAGGAGAAAACAGAGATTTCATATTGAAGAAGGAAGGGGAACTAACTAATGTAGTTAGAGGGCTGACATTCATGGTTCTTAGGTATGAATAGAGAGTGCGTAGTGCCAGATTCCGTGAGGATGAGATCTAGAAACGTTTCTTTGCAAGGCTCTGGATCCTTGTAGACATGTGAATACCTGTCCTTCCATCAGACCAGGTGCAATATTAACATCCAATTGCGAACTGGTCTGTAGACGTTTACATCACTTATAGCAAGCCATGCCGGAATGCTCTGGCTCTGTCATGTCCAGCCTTTTCGGCAAGGCCCAGCCCTAACAGACTTAGTGAAGCATCTGTAATATGCATAGCCTTGTTCACTAACAGCGCAGCCATAGTGTAGGCCTTTGTAAATGAAGAGGAACAGAAACTGAGCGCGGTTAACCACATGATTTTTGTATTTTTAAACAACGAAGAGGAGAAACAAGGCCTTTTCGCGCTGATACTTGTGACATTCATCAAGTCTTGCGGATATAGAAAGGGCTGGTGAGAGAAGCATTACGGAGTTAGCGTAGATGTCAGTAACCTAAGTCAGGACTATGAGGATACCTGACCCTAATATAGTTCGGCTACACGTTAGGGTTAGAATCAGACATAAAGGACCTTCCAAGGCCCATGTGTTTGGTCTAGACATGGTAGTGATGGATGTATAAATCGGCTGAGATCCGCTCTTCAAGGGAGAATTAGTCAGACACATTCGACATTTAATCAATCACTCATTCTTTCTTCTCTTTATTCTAGGACATTCAGTACGTTCTCCTAATATCTACTGTTAGTACAAGATTGGCCAATGTATAAAGGGATGGTAATATCCAGGATGCTGTAGCAATATTTGAGCATGCAGCCAGAGGAATAGAAACTTCTAATAGTTAATCATACTTCTAGCCTGGTCTCTTAGTATGAGCTTGCAGGAGCATACATTGTTCATGGTCAAATTGACCGTAGTTTCAGTGCTGACGCATTCTGTGAAATCGAAAGAAGATGCTCTACCAGCGAATGTCCTTAGCTGTTTAACATCTGGACATGAGCGCCTAAGGGCGAGCATATCTTGCTAATGGCCAAATAGAGAAGGTAGTTTTAATGCTTCAGCATGCCATGGATATGGAAAGGAAGCTCTACCAACTGATCACTCTTCCTACCTAGCATCTCAATGATGCTCGCAAGATCGTATCATGCTAACAGCTATTCTCAAGTTGCTATATTGAGGTATCCCAACACTTTGTTGAAGTGGATATATTCTCCTTTAAATGCATGCTTTGATATCAGGTGCATGCACTCAAGGATCAAGTATCAGAAGGCGATAGTGACCGGCTAATCGAATCTGCTGATCAAGCTGCCTCAGCCATTCAAGGCCTGAATCATTATCGGTTCACCCATTACGAACAGTCATGTGGCCAGAAAGGCTGCTTTCTGGGTACTAGTTGGCAGGCAGGCGATATTGGCCCTCACCCAAGATGAACAGCGCGTTCTCCTAGCCTTCGGCATTAATCTCTCGAATGCTAGTAGTCCGTTCCCGGTTTCCAGGCTGCATTAATTCAGCCTTCCCATGCCTTTCTGCTCTGGCGACAGCATTCCGCTTGCAGTAACGCACATCGTAAAACCGGTCCCGTCAAAGTTGTAGATATCGGCGAGGCCGATACCACATTTCACGACCTTGTTCTCCACGAGCATAAACCAGCCATGAATCATGGCCGAATCTTCACGTTTGGCCATCTCAGTCTCATTTAGGATGGAAACGCATCCCAAGGTCTAAGTATCGCTTGACGAAGTCTGAAGCCGAGTTCTTCCTAACAGGTGACGCGTCGGGGTCGGCGAGCAGTCGACTGATCATTTCTATAACATCACGCTGTCATGGTAGAAATTCTTGCAAATCCAGGGGAAGAACGAACTGCCACTTTAGATCGGATAGCTTCTGTGATTTTGAGGATGGTGTCGCCTGGAGAAAAGTTGCCCCTTCTGTCGGCGATATGGGGTTTAAGAATGGACTTGGCAGATGCTTGTGGTACGTCAGAGACTTGATATTGGGTCGTTTTGAAGGGATTGAAAGGTGCGAAGTACCTTAGCTGAACAACTCGACTGAGACATATCAGGCGCTAGAGACTTAATTGATCAAAAAGAAGAATTAGAAGTTACGAGAATTTTGTTGCACTCGCTTACGGAGTAGAGCTTGGACATGTAGAAATTACGTACATGATAAGCATCGGAGGAACTCATGTGTATGTGTGTTGTGACGAATGTGCCTTTAGTGATTAACACTTGGTAAGCCCTAGTATAAAACGCTGTAGCATAGTTGTGGACAATGATAGAACTTGACTGTTCAACAAATTATAACAAAATTATGCGACGAACTTTTCCTACCTGCTGAGCTTTTTGCTTGACTGGATACCTTCGACCACTAACATTTTACAATCATGCTTGAAATGCTTGTAAATCATGTTATTGGAAAATGTCAGTAACCTAGGTCAGGATTACTAAGATATCTGACCCTGATCCAACTCGGCTGAACGTTAGGGTTAACACCAGACATAGAGGACCTTCTTCCAAGGTCCATGTGTTTGGTCTAGACATAGTAGTGATGGATGTATAAATCGGTTGAGATCCGCTCTTCAAGCGAGACTTAGTTAGACAACAATCACAATCAATCAATCTCTCATTTTCTCTCCTCTCTTCACTCAAGGACATTCAGTACGTCCTCCTAATATCTGCTGTTAGAAAAGCTTTTTAAGTTCTACGAATTTTCAGAGGCGAAGCTACTTCATTGAAACAACGGCATTCTATACTGATATGCTTAGATCCCTAAATCGCGTAGTATAGCCGCTGTAGAAGGAAAAAAGACCGTCGATTTCCTCAGGCTTCGTACCGGAATTTTCAGAGTTGAGTTATGGTGTAAGTTGAGCGAAGGAATGGGGATAAGAAAAACACCATGCCTGCCTGTGTCAATTACAAGAGGAGTTAGTTACCTCTGCCAATAGGTTACGATAGAGGCTATACATGTAGAAACTTTTTAGGCGGACATTCGCTAGCCCGTCCTTTTTGAATGTTTGGGACATGACTTGCTAGGGGGCCTGAAGTTGGAAAATGACATCATCCTAGCGGCCTCGAGTGTATTCTGTGAAATCTTTGCACAGGTTACCAAAATCCTACAAAAGTGGGCGTGTAATAATATAGCGGTCTATCCATCTAGAGAGTACCTGACGGGCAGTCCTAGTAAGCTATATAGTGATAGAAGGGCGCAAGTTTATTTTGGCAAGTTTGAGGTTCAACCACCAAAGGGTTGTTGCAACCTGTTGTCTAGAAGTGCATTGAGAAAATAGCCCCAAGCTCTACATTTCACTTATATGTGAGATAAAGGATGGCCTTGGAACTGACGACTCGACAGCTTTCATTGTAGCACCATGATCTGGCACCTGGATGGCGATCATCGCTAGGGAGCTGAAGATTTAACCTTAAAGCCAGCCAATATGGGTGTATCCGCCCTT
Source organism: Ceratocystis huliohia (assembly GCA_038382965.1). Classification (NCBI taxonomy): domain Eukaryota; kingdom Fungi; phylum Ascomycota; class Sordariomycetes; order Microascales; family Ceratocystidaceae; genus Ceratocystis; species Ceratocystis huliohia. Next base: position 12,613 of record JAXCEX010000218.1, read on the forward strand.
GATCCTTAGCGTATGAGGATTGCCACTGGGATATACTGTTCAACATGCGCAAAACTGACAGAGCGCTAAGATAAGATTAAGTGTACTGTTATGCACTCTCTCCGGGAGTAGAGTGTGATACAGGTGATATCGGTGATACAGGCAATGAAAAAAACAGTTGCTACATATCTTCGTTACTTTCATGAGACTTGGACAACGGAATTGATGAATGTTAATAAATGCTGACAGACCGATTTCCGGCTCATGTATTGTGTTTTGTGACTTGGGTCATCTAAGTTTGGATTTGGAATGGGAGATATTGCATTTGAAACATTCTCTTTGTGTGTGTTAGTTACTTATCTGAGTAATGTGCTTTTCGTAAGCATCATCTATTCGTCTGAATAAAATATCAAGGGCATTTGAAAAATGAAGGAAATTTAGGATTCAGCGTTATACAAAGATGACGGAGATAAATTGGGACTGAAGCTGTCAGTAAGCTAGGTCAGGTTTACCAAGATATCTGACCCTGATCTAGTTCAGCTGAACATTAGGGTTAGAATCAGACATAAAGGACCTTCTTCCGAGGTCCATGTGTTTGGCCTAGACATGGTGGTGATGGATTTATAAATCGGTTGAGATCCGCTCTTCAAGGGAGAATTAGTTAGACAAGAATCGACATCAATCAATCTCTCATTTCTGTCCTCTCTTCACTGTAGGACATCCAGTACGTCCTCCTAATATTTACTGTTAGAAACTGCTTGTATAAAAACGCAGTTCATTATATTACCTGGAGCTCATTGTTGGTAAACAGGAGCCAAGTCTATTACGTTTCTTCGTCGGTGAATAAACGGACAAGGCAATGGGTAATAGACTTGATAAAAGTACTAGATCAGTCGCGTTTTTATTGCCGGAACTGTAATAAATGACCGTGTCGGGCCAAGTGCGACTACTTTACGCAAGTTGAAGAAATACAGTGAAGTATCTTCCATGTAGGGAGGGACCGGAACTTTTGTGATGACGCCAAGAATTCGGACTCGACTTGTCAAGAGGAAGTGTATTGGAAAGAAAAATAGTTTTTTGCACTATATATATTATCCCTGGGGCGGAAGTAAGTATACAGCAATTGATTCACGTTTGCATGCATGTGTTCTATGTAACAGTAAAGAAGGAAAAGAAAGGATATACTGAAGCCTCTGTGATGGGTTAGACCGGGACATCAGAATGGGGGTTAATTGATCCAAGCTGACTCTCAACTTTTATTACATCACAGATAAGTGTTAAGTCTGTGCTCTACATGCGGGGGGGGGGACACATAATACTTACAGACATATCCTACAGCCCCACGATATTATGATAAAAACCTTTACTCACCTCTTTAATGGAGAATCTCTGGTTATCTCCGAGCCTGTTCGTACGACTAATCTACAGCCTAACCCGTAACAATGAGTGAAGTCAGGAGTTCTTGTAAAGTTAGATGGGGTTTCCTGAGATCATCAGACTATGAAGTGCTTATAATATTTTCTCCGCAATGTACCTCAAAGTCAATCGAGTGGTAGCTTTCATGCATATTAAAGATAAGAAAGCAAAATATACCATGTGGCCAGGCCCCTGTGTGCTGATTGCCCAACCTTCGGGTTGCTGAGATCCCAAAGACAGTTCTTGGGGCCAGCCCACAGTCCAGATATCTTGAAATCAGAAGACACAATAGCGGCTTATCTACGTCTATTCTTGGGCCCTGGGGCCATTGACTAGGGGGACAGATGGGATAATGCATAGGATAACCTTATTGGAGTCTCAGGCCTAGGGTCTTTGGCAAGCAACCGAGATCTTCAGCAAGCCGTGCAGAGCAAAAATAACCCGGCTAAGAAATGGTGGGGAGATGACTGTGGGTTAGATGAGATTCACCAGAAAGAGGTTGATTTGCAGGTGACGGCGATATCATCAAGGGGTGGCGGATAGGGGAGGTCAGCAGCGGCGAGAGAAAAGCGGCGTGGAAAATGCGGGAAGGCCAGCCATAACTCAAGAACACGTCAATTTGCTGCTGAAATATTTAGAGAAGGGGATAGTGATTAGTTTCAACTGCTTTGAAGTTTGCTGTTCCTTTCATATGGAATCCTATCAGGAGGTTCTCGGGTTTTTCCTTTTCCCACTGACTTTACCAGCATGATGAGCAGCGCACCAAAAATATTAGCCCTCAAGACAGAATACAGCTTAAAAACACAACGCAGCATTTGAAACTAATTACTATTTTTTGGGACTATCTCAACAACAACACCTGTTAAAACATTCAAGTTCAAGTTCGCAATCTGACATGTTCTGGAGTTATTACCACCCTTGCCACAAGTTCGATACAACCTTGGCCTCGCCGGCCCTGACCTTGCTCATTTCCTCATTTACAGCTATCTTCTCTCCATTTCGAAGGTGGGGGTTCTTTTTTGCTCTACAGTGGTTGCTAGCTAACAGCCTCGTTTGCTTGTTAAAAGATCTGAGCCTCGGACTTTAACACATGATTACCCGGGTTCCCTTCAAAAGTGTGTTTGGTACTCGCTTGGCTGGTGCATTCACTTGCCATGCATGTTGTCATTTTTGTAGGCTCAGATTGAAACAAGCCACGGGACAACAAATCGTAAGCATAACGTACATGATAAGCTAGCGTCGCAGTTTTTAACACCTCCCTCTTAGAGATTATAATAAAAACACCACAAACTATTTTATGAATTCTAACTACTCACTATACTCTGCCCCAGAGGTCGCAATCACTACCTGGCAGGTCCCTGCATTATGCCTGGGCTTACTGCAAACACCACACCGCTGAGCCCCCGGTTGCGCCGACCTGCCTTGACCGCCACTTTTCGACAATTCGGCCACTACCTGCGTATCAACATCCATTTGGTCAATTGCCTGTCTTCCTTCCTCTACTGTCATTACCCCTCTTTTCTGCAGTCTAGTCCCTTTTGCCCTCCAGTGTCGGCTTAGTAGCCCATTTGCCTGACGAAGATCTTGGACCTTAACCCTTAGTGAGGCATTCTCATGCAAGACCGCCTTAGTGCCGTCAGCGAGAGACTTAGGAGGTCCTAGAATTGACTCTGGAGAGCCACTTAGATGCCTTGTAGTTCGACTCTCAAGGTATTCAGGCTGAGATCCTGTTTCAAGTATAGTCTTTGGTGTCTGTGAGACCCAAGTAGTGGAAGGGCTAGCTACCTCCCCGGCAGGTGTTGGAGTCCGTAGCTGCACATCGCGCTCCGAAACCACACTTTCCGGGTCTAAAGAAACAAGCCCGGTTTCTCTAAAGGCTGACTTAATATTTCTTTCTGTCATAGTGGCCTTAAACGCGGCATAGAAGGCTGGGAAGAACTCAGTGTTTGAATCATGGGTTATAGAGCATTTAATCAAATGCCCAATTTCTCGACCATAAGCTTTCTTAAGTAGCTTGAAGCACGCGAAGTCAAGAGGCTGAAGTAGATGAAACGAATGAGGTGGCATACAAAGTGTGATAATCTTGTTTTCCTCGCAATATTTCTCAAACTCGACGGAGTGGTGACTTTCGTGCCCATCGAGGATTAGAAGACGATATGGACCAGTTGATCGGTTGGTTGTACACCGGTTAAAGTGCTTTAGCCACTCAAGACCCATCTCATTATTGGCCCAGCCATTTTGAGCCGTCGCAATAGCCCAATCGTCTGGGAGGTTGCTTTCTTGATACCAGCTAGCGAGGTGACATTGGCCTGCACTAGCGATAAACGGCTGGATCGCCTGGCCTCCCGCATTAATCGCTTGAACGAATGTAATCCATTCCCGGCTTCCAAGGTGCACTAGTTTTGGTCGTACACGCCTTTCCACACCTGTAACAACCATTCCACTTTCAATCATGCCCATAAGAAAGCCAGTCTCATCAAAGTTCCAGATATCAGCTCGGCGGATATCATATTTCACGATTGTATTCTCCACAAGCCTGAACCAATTGCGAATAATAGTAGGATCTTTGCATTTGGCTCTCTGATAGTCGTATTTCCAAAAGAAACGCGTCTTGGGCTCTGGTTGTTGCCTGACGGAGCTGGAAGCCTAGCGCTTGCCGGCGGGTGGCGCCTCGCGGTCTGCGAGCAGTGAGTTGGCTATTTCTTCAACAGCACGCAGCCGGGGGGGTAATCCTCGCGAATCTAGATCGAGAATAAATTGAATAATGATCTGTTCCTCTAGATCAGATGGTCGGCGTGAGTTCGGGATGGTATTGCATCGCGATTGGATGTCATTATGCCGGCGAAGCCTATGCCCAGAGATTTTATAGGTCTTTGCAACACGTCGGATGCTTAGTTTTGTGTCATTTTGAAGGGCCTAAAGGACAAGGAGAGTTCTAGCCTCTGTATTTGGCTCTGATATATTTTGCGGCTGAGAAGTAATTGATTAAATGGAAAGGTTAGTGTCGAAGGGAAAAGTGCGACGCTCGCTTATCATGTACGTCAATAGATTTATTGATCTCAAATATCATCTAGGATTCCAACTATCTTCATAATAAGGAGCGATCTGTCGAAGGCCAAGAATAGCTTCCAAATAGCGATGCTCTACTCATTACGACAGCAATTTTCCGGCGCCGCAGCAACAGCCTGCCCCGTTTCTGAGTCTACGCACCAACAACGTCCTTCCGACCAACCGCAGTCGGAAAATCCTTCAAGTCCATCAAGACCGCCATGAGAGCCTGGCACATTTTCAGGATTGGCAAGAGCTGCTGCCATAGAACTGGCAGCAAAGGCCAGAAGTAGGGTAATACCCCGAAGTTGCATATTTGATAACTGATGTTGAGTGGTGTATCTTTTGTTTAGGGGGCCGATATGCTTGCAAAGGCAAAAAGGTTGATCGAAGTGAAATTGAAAGAGTAAACAAGGGGAACCACAGCTCGAAAATAGGTTGTAGGCGGGGGCTAGATAGACATGAAAAGGGATAGACTGAGTTTGCTCTGAAAAACGAAGAAAGAAGACTCGCAGGTTTGAACTGTAGCGCCACTATATATACATTTTGAGGATACTCATATGCTCATAATGCAACTCTATTTACGTCTATAAAGTTACGTAGGTATTACTTTTGTAAAAAGAGGTGACTAATGAAGATAAAACGGATATAGAATGATGTACAACAGCTATGGTCACGAAGGTATCGTAGCATATGACAGATGATAAGCGGGCGTATCCTAGCTTACATCATAAAGTTGCTTATATAACTTCAACCCCTCTTCTTTTCCCGGCCATAAGAGATATCCACGTGCGTTCATTTTAGTCATGTACTCTCATCCGCACGTTGGCTTAGTCATGTTCTAACAGCTCGTTTCTCAGCCTGTGAGCCGCGCTTCGAGCTCCGACAATCTCTTATTCACAAATGGAAATAAGAGGAAACATAGAGATTCTTGGATGTTTAGCTCCAAACCTATTAGCATTACGAAACCATTGGCAGCTGATCAGCAGTGTCGGGAAAATAAAGCACCATGTCTAGCGTTTCTATAGCGCTATTTAATTCTACGGTAGGCTAGCTTCTACTTGTACTGCCGTGTCATCTTATTATTCAATAGCTACCTCGCGCACGGAAAGCTTACACCTTTACAATACAACGCGCCTTTTGTAAGCAAGAGCAGAGTTCAAGGTTTACAGCTAGTTGACCTATCTCATGTCATAGTCCACGGGGAGACGACTGGCCCTTTAGGTAACACCACTCTACGGAGAGAGAAACACCGTGAAAGGGTTTCTAAAATCAACATGGCCGTTGTCTCTTTTTGCAGACATTCAGTTTCATTGAAATAGCCTAAGTATTGTAACAATCGGGTCATCTATTCGTTGCGATACAAAGAGCTTTGCCATATGAATTCCAGGGTTCCTCGGCTTGTCAGACAAAACGCTGTTGTCTTCTTCAAAACACTTAGCAAGTAGGAGTACTCCATTTGCCATAGTTAATGATATAAGGTTCGATATGGGATAAGCAAAAGCCAGTGGCTTGACTGAGAGTTTCGTCGCGCTGTTTCTCCCTAATTTCTATCTAATTCAATGTATTGGATGGCTGTATGATAACTGAGTCAGTAAACCTGGCCGATAAGCGAACGGACCACCTGCAACGAGAAACCAGGGAGACTCGATGACACCACCACAACGAAAGTAATGAATTCAAACTATTCAGAGCTAAATCATGCCACTATTATTTTATAATCCTTGCAAGGCTATGCGCCGTGTCCAGTCTTGCCATGAATACTACAGTGCCGAATAGCCACTACGTTCCCGTGTTCACGTCTGCCATTCCTGCGCCTGTCTTGTCCTAGCTGCTCATCCACATCCTTTTGGTCTTGTGAATCGCGTCCACCCTTCATGGTAAGGCATCCTCCCTTCTAGGGAAATATTTTTTGGCCCTGTGCCGTTTGCTAACAGCATAATTGGCCTCTCGAAGCATCTTGTTCTCACCTGAGAAGGGCTACCTCATGCATTATTGCCTTTGCCTCTCTGGTCATTTGGCCCGCAGCGCTTTGAATGGGTCTTGGAAAGCTGCTATGATGATGGGAAATCCAACTTTTAATCAAAGTAGACTTTGAGCCAGCTTCTGTTGGGCTGTGTAGTGTCTAAGAGACCCAAGAGTCGTAGTGGTTGAGGAGGCCTAGCTAGTGTTGGAGTCTGCAACTTTATATCTAACAGCAAATATTAGGAGCACGCACTGAATATCCCAGAATGAAGACAAGGAGGAATCAGTGATTGTTGATGTTGATTGTGTCGGTCAAATTCTTGCTCGAAGAGCGGATCTCAGCCGATTTACATACCCACCGCTACCATGTCTAGACCAGACACATGGGCCTCGAAAGAAGGCCCTTTGTGTCTGATATTATGCCCAATGTTTAGGCGAACTAGATCAGTGTCAGCAATCCTGGTAATCCTGACTTAGGTTACTGAAATTAGCACCTTGTACGCCAGAATGACGAGAAGACGCGCTCGACAGGATTTACGCGCCAACTCTACGTGATTGACTCTACTCGTAGAGAAGACTCTAGTCAAGTTCGTTTTTGATCTAGATTTGTGAGGATTTCCCCCCTGGCTTAGTGGTGTTGAAGAAATAGCCAACCTCCTCCTCTCAGAATGCGATGTGAGACATGCTGAGCAGCACTGGGCTTCACACCTTGTCCAGCGGTAACCAGAGCTCAAGAATTTTTTTAATCCCAGATATAACTGGTGTCTCATGATTCCCAGGTGGTTTGTTAAAGCTGTATGTCAAGTTACAGGCTCCAGCACTTACTGGCCCTCTTCCCGAAGGGACTGGCACTTGGGCCTCTTTGGCGTCACACAACCCGACACAGGCCCTCTCACAGTCTCCTCATACTAAGGAACCAAGAATCGAATTGCCCATCATCAAGGAATACTCTCGGCCCCAATTTATGATGCTATCGATCAGTTTGTAAAGGGGACACAGGAAATAATGCACAAGGTAGTGCTTTTACGTGAGGGGAACAAGGCACTGCAGTAGCAAATGAGACACCCAGCAAACGCCGGAGAGCCAAAAAGACACTCATATTGCAAGGAGGAGCGCTTACTGTGAATGGTACTCGAGAGATTCTAGCTCAAAAAATGTTGATCGGCAGGTGGCTCCAGAAATACGAGAGAGTGATGGTCAGTCGAAGCAGGTTGCGGCAGGCATTCGGCACTGTGGAAACTGTGGGAAGAAAGGCCATAATGAAAGAACCTGCTTAGAAGATGTGGAATCATCGGGCAAATCTAATTGTAGTTATTTTAAAAAGACTTTTCTTGCCATCACATCGCAATAGAATAATGAATGCGAGGGGTACTGGGAAGTGTTCCGCTCACTGGTAAATTACGCTATTGGTATTACAAAACGTGGGTTCTGTCAGTAAAAGTCGATCTAAACGTGGATAACTGTGAGAATACCGGTGACCGTGCTCAAACCTCTTCTGTCTACAAAGGCGGTGTGAGTTCGATCTTCTTGGTGATGTCTGGTTTCTATTCTCTATCTATCGCAAGGTGCGGTCTGTCACATAGTAATAGGGGACGACTCGGGCCAGGGCGGGTGGTGTGACACGTGCCATGGCTTAGCCATCTCTATTCTACCACTCTCATGGACCGCATTATGGACCACATCGACAGGTTCTATTAATACGCTGAATCTTTTATTTTTGAGTGAGCGATTATTCCTTGTGTTAGATTTTAGCTTCGTCTTCATGTGGCCATCGAGGCTCTCATGTAGTGATCTAAAAGTCAAGAAAATTCGATGAAGATGGATACCTCAAGAAGTTCAAGGCACGTATTTGCGTACGCGGAGATTTGCAATCAAGTCCAGAAGAAACTTTCACCACTACTGCTGCAATGTGAGTCTTTCGCTACTTCATGTCTACAATCACGGCTTACGACATGGAAACTGGTCAGGCGGATATGGTCAATCCATTCATTAACCCTCACATCGACGAGCAGACCTTCGTACAGACACCAGACGGCTTCTCGCAAGGCACAGATATTTGGGAACTTTTGAAGGCCCTCTACGGACTAAAATAATCCCCATATTTTTGGTACCAGCATCTTACAAACTCACTTCTTGGCATTGGACTTGTACCTGTGAACGGATGCAACTGTCTTTTTGAAGATCCAAACGGCACGCTCTTGATCACGTACTACGTTAATGATTTGATATATGCAGCCACAGCAACTGACGAACTACGCGCATTAGAAATGAAGATCTCACAGATCTACGAAACCAACTTCCTCGGACCGGTCAGTTGGTTTTTAGGGGTCAGAATCATACAAGATCGCAGTCAGCGCAATCTTTGGATTGTACAAGATGCGTACATCAAACAACCTATCACCAAGTTCAACATCAGCACGTCACATAAGTACCAGATACCCATGAGACCTGACAACATGGCACCACGAGAGACCACACAAGCCCAACCTGACTTTGTTAATCTTTATCAAAAGAAGGTGGGTTCCCTGAATTGGCCAGCTGTTGTCACACGTCCAGATATCGCATTCGCGGCCTCTCAACTTGCACGCTTCATGTCGAATCCCTCGAACGAACACATGGCTGCTGCAGACAGAGCACTTGCATACCTCGCATCCACACCAACTCTGGCAATTGACTACTCATCGGACGCAACAGAATCAGTCTTCAACGCTTATGAATCAGGCTTTAAAGTCTACTCAGACTCCGCACTTGCGGACAATATCGATACTCGTCGCACCTCTTATGGATCTCTGTTCATGTTACACCATGGTGCTATTGATTGGAAAGCCGCACGCCAATCCACAGTTGCCACCTCATCTACAGAGGCAAAACTTCTTGCGCTGTCGCAGTCTGCAAGAGACCTAGTTGCCTTCATGCGTTTCATGGAATCAGCTGGATAGCCAGCGACTACGCCAGAGATCCATTGTGACAATCAGCAAACCATTCGTCTACTCAAAGCCCCAGATGCTCAGCCCACCACAAAGCTTCGTCACGTCGACATCCACAGACATTGGCTTCGTCAAGAAGTCCAACAAGGTCGTGTGATACCTCAATGGATAAAGACCTCTGAAATGGCTGCTGATGGACTCACCAAACCTCTTGCAATCGACGCTCACAAGCGTTTCGTCCAACAGCTATGCTTAGTCGACATAGGCAACGATCTTGCACCGTGATTCAGGTCAGCCCCATACTAGCAAGGCTTCAGCAATGGCACTGACCTGGGGGGTCCGTGAAAACTCGGCTTCTGTCCGCAGTATTTCTCCAAGATTCTTTGCATGTGCCTAGACCACAGGAACAGCACTAACTAGAAACCACTAGTGCTCCAACTCTCCCTTGATACATGATTTTGATGACTTCCGCCTCACCATCATCTACCTCTTTGACCATTATCACACCATATATCTAGTACAGAAAAGACATGCACTCTCATATAGTTAACTAGCTTGTAGAAGTACTCTTTAGAACAGAAATGCAAGATCAACTTCCCGCACATTCTTGTCCCCAGGCCTTACTTGGACTCTGATTTCTCGCCGGTTAATTTTCTCAGTACAAATTGAATCTACCACCTCATCCTCATGAGTTTAAACATGAAAGGAATGAAGTCTTGAGAGAGTATGTAGAGCAAAACATGAATAAATGAACTGGTTCAAACCAATAAGATCTATTCTACAAGTCCTAGCCGAACTAACGATTGTTAGCGCAGTGCATGGCATGACGTAATACTCCCTCCGACTCTCAGTCCGCATCGACTGTATATCGAGGGACTGATGTAATGTGTCCCCTTTTCAAAGGTTATCATGAATATTTATGACGCAATGAGTCGTATGAGACTCAAAGCACTTGCCCGCTTAATTCAAGTTGGCGTGAACTAAGAAGCCAAGTCCTTGAAAGTATATGTACGACGGTCCAAGAGTACCTGACCATGATGTAATCTAGCCTAGTGGAATGACGGTACTACTCATGTGTCTAGTTTCGAGATATCTAGTCACAATATCAGATGCTTGGTTATATTAGCTGATCATTTGCTATGATGTCGAACAGTAGATAATGAATGACATCTCAGTTCTTTTTTCTTGGCTAGGACAGTTTTAGGGGCACGATGTTGTGGGGGCCTAGCTCCATCTCATGAGAAGAATATCATGCCAACATGTCATGCAAGTACCGTACATGATGTCATGTGTTGAGAGCTAAGTCCTCAACATTTCAGTGTTTACATTTCACTGATATTATTTAATCTTTACGTCTATATTTCAGTACTAGTGTAGAGAGGGACTTGATAGGCAATTGTAAACCCTGTTGAGCAAAACAGGAGAAAGGACAAGTTGTTGTGGAGAATCTACCCCCGCTTCGGTAGAGCTTCGGCTGATCTCTTGATTTACGTAAGAAGAAACTCAAGTGCATAAACCCCTGCACACATGTAGAGACGCCCCACCCATCTGTACTAGAGCGAAGTCTTAGATGTCAGAACACAACTTAGCCGACGCGCAGACATGGCCACGTCACTATAAACACAGCCGTCAACCTCTCATAGTCGAAGCTCCTGGGATAGAGGCAGGTGCGAAGCCGAACAAACAAGCAACTTCACGATAGAACCCAATGATGTTCCGGGTGGGGCTAATAGCTCGACGACCAATAGCGACGTGGGGCAGTGACCCACTTCTATAGGTCCCAGCAACTAGCTGACCTACGACACTAGCGCATGAGCCGGCGGTTTGCCACTGTCTACATACCTTGAAAACGGCTTTAAAGTGCTCAAAGTGCTGATTTACTGACGAGGAATAGCAGACCATCCCGCGAGGATAGCTAGTGTGGGCCTCTAGCCACATTGCGGCATCTGCAGCTGCCTAATGGAAGTCTTTAACTGATATATTGTGTATGAGCTCACAACCAGCCACCCGCTTCTCAGCTCATAGCGCTGTAATTATTTGGCGATATTAGCCTCTCAGGGATCAGGTTTCTGCCCTTGAAATAACTGAGATGAGTTATAGGTATTCATTAGCGAGTTTGCTCTGGCAGTTCGACACAGGCTCTTCGTTTACGCGACAATCATCTATTCCTCTACTAAATGACATGTTATCGATCCCGAGGCATACAGTCTCGACATGAACACGCGGTAGTGGTCCAATAACTATCGGAATTGATTCCGGACAACCACCATTAATTCGTGAGATGTGCAAGAAATCCAAAGACTGGCTGGAAATGCGCAAGACCCAGTTTAGGATCTAGCGTTTAGTGTTGCCTAAAACACGCCATAGACTAGGACACGCTAGCTCCTCCCGACCCACAGCCATGTCGGTTCCATCCCGCGAATGTCATCTTAAGACGATCGATTGGCGGCAAAGGAATAGGATCACCGTCCAAGCCCCGACTCGACCACTTGGATTCACATCCCATTTCCACAAAATGACCCTGGTGCACAGAAGCAGAAGGACAGTCAACGGGGCTGGAAGTGTTGCGAAATCAAAGGCGAGCTAGACTTTTGGTTCTCCTCCCACGAAACCTTTCAGAGTCCGTTGTGATTTCCACCCATTTTGAAGGTATTCGATGCACTTTATGGCTATATTGTACAGACAGCTTTGAATATGGTGAGCTACAAATTGCACGGGGAAGCTGAATTGTATCGTGTAGTTTGATTGAGAAGTGAAAAAAATGCTGCCAATAGCCTTGCGATCAATTGAACATGCAACACGCTTGCCAAGCCTTTGATATATGCGTTCCTTCTTGATGCCAATTTTTCTTCTCGCCCATTGTACTATTGATGGATAGCTATACCATACGTTCCATAAGTGCTTGCGAGACAGTGTCACGAACAACTCCGCTCTGTGCTGGATAAGGTCGTATAAAAAGGTTGGGCCCTAAACAAGGCTACCCTTAACCATCTTTTGCACTGAAAGCCACCCCCTTATGGAAACACCCATCACTATTTTCTTGTTAATAGTATTCAAAGCGCTCTTGATATCAAAGGTGAGGCTTGCGATCTTCTACAGTTTGAATTCGCCTTCGCCCACGGTTAGTCAGCGAGATCTGTGGCGGGTTGTCTTAGTACTTGCGATGCGTGACTTGCTAGAATGATGTCCAATCTGGGTGCCTATCTCAAGTATTATTTGCTGCTACAATCTCATGGATCTTCTCTAGGGTTAGCAGAATTGAGATTAGTTTTTTGGTCCTTGGGAGTATTTTGTTTCGATATGGCTTTGGTATCGCTACCGTATTTGTCGACTGAGAGATCTCTAGGGCCTATCTACTATTTAAAAGAGTAAACGGATTAAGATACGAAAATTTTCATTTAATAGGGTCAAAATGCTTCCAATTCAATGCTGTCTGCCGATTACTGTCAATCTGGTTTCCTGAGAGGTGAACCAGAACTCTAGTTCGCCTTCCATTGCAAAACACTCCCAACCTTGTTCACCGTGCTCATGCTCCTGGATATGCTCATGCTCCTGGGTACAGTTAGCCTTGACCAAAGTCGTCTGTAACTGTGCTTCAGTTCCCGGCCTCAAAGAAGTCCTCGGACTGATGCATAAGTGAATCGGCTTGATATATTCCTCAACAGGATCAACATGGAGTCGACATTGACCAAGTGACCGTTGCGCGCCATTCTGATATTGCAACAAGATACCCATGCAGAAGCCACTTTGTTCGTTACTGAAGATGCTAATGCTATCGACATTCTCTAATGAGGCTGACGAGTAATAAGATTGTAGGAACGGAGGATCCGTAAAATCCGGAATGTCGAATGGGGTTGTCGGGGATTTAAGTTCCGTGTTTGAGGAATAAGACGCAGTAATAGAAACGGGACCTTGATCGGCTACGTTATAAATCAGCGTGGTAGGAGGTGACTCGGTGAGTGGCGAATCCTCTAGCATTCTAGAAAAACCATGACCGACTGCTACATCGCCTGCTTGTCTCATGCGGAACTAGTTGGGTTAGACTTCAGTGGAATGCAATGTTCACAAGAGTATACTTACAAGTAAGCATGCACTAAAGGAAGCGGCGTTTGAATCAACTGATTTTCGGCTACCGAGTGCAAGAACAGTGTCATTTTCTGGGAGTGGCATGTAAATCCAAACGGCGAACCTTTGGAGTCTGCGACTTAGGAGTTTGTGGGTTTCCTCAGCAGAAACAGCTTTCTCTGTATGAGCATGTACGCCATAAAGTATGCAACAGGAGTAAAAGAAAGTGATCCCTTTGGTGTTGCGCAAATCGATAGTTTTGAACAGCGGGGAGGTGAGACTATTACCCTGAAGAAATCGGCATTGCTCCAGGGCAGGGGGGGTCGGGGTGTCCCAAGCTGGAAGCATACTGCGTCTGTGGACCAACTCCAAGCGTGAAAATCCAAACTGTACTTTAGTGTAAGCTTCACAATACTCCGCGTTTTATATTTTCAAAAATGGTAGGTGTTACCTTGAAGTGTGCCTTAATGCCCTTTATTTTTTTCACATCAAGGACTACGAATACCCGGTCATCAGTCCGCCAGATTCTGACATCCGGTTCTTTAGGCAATCTTTTGATTTCTTGCAGACCCCATGCATCAACAACAGCAACGAAAACTGGTAGTTCGTTGGTTGTGTTCATAGTTATTGGCTGACTACCGCGTTTCCATGTCGAGATTGTGTCGAGCGGGGCTGACGTCTTGTATCTTACTGAAATAGTCGAAAATTGCTGCGCGAGCTGAGAAGCGGAGTGAAATTGCCAGATCAGACTCGACGGGGAATACCTGTAAATCATTTGAATTATTTCCAAGGAAAGCATCTTCATTTCTGGAAGGCCAATTTTGTCAAATAATGACCAGTCCGGGTTGATGATTTTTTCTTCAAGACGGAAGTGGGGAGCTTGGCGCCATGGAACTTGCCAGGCAGCAGCAACCCACAGGTAGTCACACAGCCTGTCAAAGTCGTTGTGTTGCACAATGAATTCAAAACAATCATAATGGACAGTCGCGACCTCAGGATTGTCCATCTTGCAGCAGACTGGCTTGCGGCATGGTTGTATACAAGTCTTTTCTGGAAATCGCGGACCATAATCAGGAAAGATAAATGGGCCTAGGTGTTGGATATAGCCTGATGAGTCTTCATTACCGAGGACTTTAAGATATTTTGTTGGATTAGAGCTGGTGCTATCAACTGAGAAGTGGGTGGCTTGGTTGTCAACTCACGAACGACGCATCGGTCAAGAACTTTCATTGGGCGGGTACAAATGCCGCAATGTGGCCGGAGGCCCACATGACGTATCTTTCGGCCTATAACATTCATGTTTAGTAAATATCTGGTAACGTTTAACAATCATAGATAGTCATCGAGATAAGTATAAGCAGTAGGCAGTTAGAAGTCGATATTCCAACTTGTGTTGTGGGTTGTCTTGAAGAAGAGAAAAGATGTGTTCAAGGTAAGGGGACAGGAGCTGTCACTTATAGAAGCGGGGAAACAAGCCCCGACATTGTAATTACTCCATTGCTGTAGAGCTGTTAGCCCCAGTCGGGGCAGGATTGCGTAAACAGTCCACGTGCGCCTGCCTGTCATCATCTGTGCAGGGGTTGGTGATTTAGCCGCTGTCTCTTAGGTAGTGTAAACATATTTATTTCTCCCCCCCTTCTCCCTCATTGTGCATTAAAGCCATATAATGCATACGACGTCGACGGTAACCAATAATAAAACCCCATCAATTGAATCGAATTGCGGCTATACAGATGCGTTGAGGACCTGATTCTTGGCATGAGGACATTTGTGAATTGTGTGATAGACACAGGTGTCAATTTCTACGATTGTAGCCCCTTTCCAGGGTTTCTAGACCAGGATGGTGTTTGCTCATGTTTGAAGGTGCTTTCTTCTGGGCTTGCAATGAGATCGTCTGTCTGAATTGTCATCTTGTGTGTGTTTATTATGCTGTCCCATGGTGATTCGTGTGGCTTTCTCACCTCGTCCTGCTTGCTTTGAGGCTATAGGAATCGTGGATTGCCACACATTAACACCATGCTCTTTGCCCAGCATATTGGGCGCTACACATATCTCCTGTCTAAAAGGCTTCCTGAAGTCCAAAGCATTGTTTCCAGACATTGACCGCTTCATGAGATGACACAAATAAGTATTGTTGCAAAGCATTGACCTAGGTATGAAGTGCGGATTTAAGCATAGCCAAGGAATTACTGTAAAATAAGACGGAGCATGCGGAAGATGGAAGAAAAAGCCGAAGCTCAATTATCTGCAAGTGGAAGGGTGGTTGAATGTAGCTTCAGATACGAGCTTTTAGTCCTGTGCTAGGTCTATACGGGTGTCAGGGTTGCTACAAACTTCAAGAGTGGCCGTAACATTCCAAATAATCGATGGTCAAATCTGCACCGTATATGTATGGCGGTTCTGCCCTGCCGCCTGATACATCATTGCCCTTCCTTTCATTTTCTTAAACGTACATTTTATCGCTTCATTGTAAGACCTTGAATTAACTCGTCTGGCAATTTGATTGATAATGTGTGTTTCCCTCTCAATTGCTTGCTAACTAACAGCATTTGATATATCAGGTTCTACGTAGTAGGACGATTAGGACAGGAAACTCACTCTAGGTAACATGAAGAGGGTGGTCCTGTACCATTAAAGATCCTTGTTAATCTATTTCGAAAATTAAGTAGCTGTGCTTTGGTCCATGCCTTCTCTCATAGTCTTATCTATGAGCCGTAGTTATTTTTTTTTTACAACCAACCAATTTTCATTTCCCATATGCATAAAAATTCAGCAAACTGCGGCTCTTGATAGTTAGTAACATCATCCAAGCGCTTCCTGCGCAGAGAGATGATATAGCCATCTCTTCCCTTGTCACCATGTCGCAGGAGCTGCAAGTACAGGCTTTCCCCATCGCTACAGTGGCTCTGTGACCGTCATCATTTCGCGGAAACTCAGAAAGTTCACTTTGAAATATCTTCGTCAGAAACATTAGGGGAGCACGAGCGCAAGAACACAACGCATAATTTATTCAACTGAAGCTGATCGCTATTCTCTTCCCCAGATGTTTTAAAAAGTCATGATCAGACTTTCTTCAAGTTCCATGCCGCCTTGCCTTCGCCAATCCCGCCCGGCCTTCTCCAGCGAAACCTCCTCGATAGTTCTGTGTTGACCTGCGCATCGACGTCTTGCTAATCAATCTTGCTCTTCCCTCTATACCATAGCTAGTTTTCTTTTGTTCCACGACGCCTTCTAAGAGTCTTATGTGCCTGTCAACAAATCGGAACCTCGGACTTAAACAGGGCGTTCTGACACATTGCTGCCTTTGTTTCTTTTGGAGTGATCTAAGTGTCTAAAAACTGACTCTGGGGAATTACTCTGAGGTGCTCTGACTCGTCTTCCGAGGTATTCAGATTGAGAACTAGCTTCAAGCACCGATTTAATTGTCTTGAGAGTCCAAGGGTGGGGAAACCAGCCTTCTGGATCGGTGTTGGAGTCCGTATCTGCGAATCAAACTTTGATATCACTCTTTATAAATCTAATTAAGCGAGTCTGGCCCCTCTAAAGCCTTGCTTGATATTTCTTTCCATCACAGCGGAAAATAGTCGTACTGACATGGAAGATTAGCAACAAGAGGGGTATGAAATGAAGTTGTCTCGAAGTTATTTTCCATCTCCGTAGAGTAGGCTCCCATAACAGAAACGACTGCCGAATTGACTATGTTCTATATCATGGTTGTTAGAGGTGACTGGCTTAGCAGCAAATTCTGTGCTTGCCTGGACGGCTGACTGGTACATGGTTAGCTAGTTCCATGCGAAGGTAATTGGATTAAACCTTCTCAACGTAATTTATTGCTGACAAGATTCAATGTGCAAGCCAGCATGGATTCAAGGGAAGGGTACATTCATGACTTGATATTGCCGTACCTAGTGCAACAATACAGTCATTTTGTGAGAATGGGAAATGGACTCAGGCGGCTGAGCCTGGATTCCTGGTATTTACACGCTGGCAATTTTCTGACCACCAACAGTTTTCTCTGTACAGCATGTTTGCCACGCAATGCAACTGGGACTTTAAGGGAAGTAATGCCATTTGTTTGGCGAAAATCAAAAGCTCTGAATTGGGCAGGGGAACAAATATTCGCGGGATGAGATTGACGTCGCTGCAGGTGGGGGAAGATAACGTGTCGGAAGCTTGAAGCCCAGCGCATATCTTGGGCACCTGAACTGTGTTAAGTGCAAGTCTCACAATACCCCTTGCTATATCTCTTCATTTAAGAGCATTAGGCTTTATCCTGAAGCGTGAAATGATGCCTTTGGGTCGTGCTTAGTATATGATGGTAAGCACGCGCTTATCGGTCCGCCATCTTCTGAATTGTGGATTCTAGACCAGTCTTTTGATTTCTTGGATACTCAACCGGTCAATAGCCAGCACGAAAACTGATAGTCCGCGCGCCGTGCCAGTAGTTATTAGTCGACTACCATATTTTCATGTTGAGACGGTACATTGCGAGATCGATACCACGTTGTTTGTTACAATCAGATAATTATCGCCTAAAAGAAGAGGCGGAGTCCAATCACTGCAAGATACTAAGCGCTACATACTCGTGAGCAGTTCTAAGTATTTCTGATCGAACTAACCTGATCTCCAGGAAGCCAATATAGTCAAATAATGGCTAGCCTGTTTTGATGGTTATTTATTCAAGGCAAAAGTGGGGAGCTTGACGACATGGAGTGTGCCATGTAGCAGCAACCCATACATAGTCCAACCAAATGTCCGGATTGTATTCTTCTGAAATAAATCCGAGACAATCAAAAAGTATGGTTGAAGCTTTAGGACTGTGCATAGAACAACAGCTTGGCTTACAACATCATAATACACCGCTCTTGTCAAGAAGTCGATAACTGTAATCAGGGAAGATATATAGACCTTGGCTTTGGAAAAAGCCAGTGAAGTGATCATTACCGAGGACGCAAGGTGTTTTGTTGAATTGGACGTCGTGCTATGAGCTAAGAAGCAGATTCCCTAGTTGTGAACTCATGTGAGACACATCGGTCAAAGATCTCCATTAGGCGGCTACAGATGGCTTGATGTGGCTGAAGGCTTACATGATAAAATATTCCTGGGCAAGTATTCCATGGCTAGAAACTAGTTCCGAAACTTCAAAGCTCAGAAGTAGTTTTCCAGGCAACTGTGCAATAGCGAGTAGGCACATGTACAAGTGTTGTAAGTTGCTTTAGAGAGGTGACATGGCAAAGGTGGGGGGGGGGGACTTGTCCATGTAAGATTGACAGTAAATATTAAGAGGGCGTATTGAATGTCTTAGAATGAAGAGAGGAAGGAACGAGCGATTGTTTGTGATAATTCTGTCTATCTTGTTCTTGCTTGAAGAACGGGCATATCTATCACTACCATGTCTAAACTAATCACATGGGCTTGGAAGAAGACCGTTCATGTCTGAAGCTAACTCTAACATTTAGGCGAACTAGATCAGTTGGAAATCCTGATAATCGTGACTTAGATTACTGACAGTTCTCATCACTCATACGATGAGAATGCATGACACTCAAGTATACGCCACCCTTGCCTTGCGTCACCCTTACCGCTATAGCCCACAGCAAACACATGACAAATCAGTTGTGAATGATACTAATCAACCCGTTCTTTCTCAAAGGCCTGATACTCGTCATGTTATGACATCATGACCACTGGTGCTGCACACCCTACATTGCCGAACACCCCCGATAGTGCTTACTCCCTTTGATCACCATTGCTTGAAAACTTAACCACCTCCTACTCATAAACATCCATTTGACCAGTGGCTTGCCTTCCTTCCTCTCTTGCAATTGCCTTTTTTCAGGTGGCCATCATGTAAACAACTAATGCCAGTGCATGAAGTGATATGTGAAGGGACCAAGAACTTGGCATTGAGATTGCTCTGAGAGTTATAATCTACTTCCATTGTTAGATGTGTATTCATCTTGAGTTAGATCACCACGTCTCACTTGATGTAGAGATCAAAGTAGTGTACAGTTAGTGGCCATACTCCAAAGTGAAGGAGAAAGGAGGAAGGCGGAAATCTATCAACAGTAAGATATGACTGACTGCCAAGTTTTAAGCTCCTGCACATATCATGACGTCCACGTGAAGTAGGTGCCTGATGCTGTCTCAAGTGGAGCTATGATGTAAACAACAACAAACAACAGCTATGTGGGGCGTTATGCCCCACTTCTATATTGATAAATAAGAACAGCTCCCCCACATTCCTCCTCACCTTAAACGTACATCATTTCCTCAAAACAACCTATGCCATCACTTCTTATGCCAACTCCAATTGCTTTATTCTCTTCAACATCATTTCGCGGTTCTACGGGTGCTCAATCATTCATTAATCATGGCACCTGTCTCTGGAACAATGTATCATGTCGGCTTTCGGCCACATTGTGGCATCTGTAGCCATCCAATGGAAGTCCTTGACCGATGCTACTTGCGTGAGTTCATAGCCAAGCCGTCCACTTCTTAGCTCTGAGTACTGACTGTAGTTCGATAACATCTCTTGAAGTCATCGGCAATGATGACTCGACTAGATTCTCCCAACGCCTTGGTCCATTCATCTTCCCTGATTACGGTTATCGAATGCCAGATGGAAGCGGCGTTCTACGATGGCCAAAGGCAGACAGTGGCAGTATTGACAATCCTGAAGCTTCGACTGTCCATTTTGACTGTTTTGAATTCATCTCAAACCGTTTCGATGTAGACAGCTCATTGGACTACCTGTGGATTGCCACTGCCTGGCAAACTCCATGGCGTCAAGCTCCCCACTTTCGCCTTGAAGACAAGACCATTAAACCGGACAGGTCATTGTTTGACGCCATTGGTCTCCCACAAATGGAGATGCTTCCCTTGGAGATAATTCAAATGATTTATGATTATTCGCCGAAAAGTGTGTTTTGGCGGTTCCACTCCGCTTCTCTCCTTGGGCAGCAATTATCTCCTACTTTATCACACTTTATGTTATCAATCCCCCTCCCTATGGTCTTGTCATGGAAACGTGGTGATCGACCAATATGTACCAACGCACCAGACCAACCACTAGTTTTTGTTTTGACCATTGATGCGTGGGGTATCCAAGAAATCAAAAGACTGCCTGGAAACCCAGAACTCGAAAAATGGCGGACCGATGACCGCCTATTTGTCGTCACAGATAAATGGAAGCTTGCAGGTGTTACTGCACATTTCAAGGTAAGTCTCGCCCTTCTGAAATAAAAATACAAAGTGGGAAGTATTTTGAAACTTACATTAAAGCGTAGTATGGATATTTGCGTTTACAGTTGCCCAAGGTTTGCAATGGACTTCAAACTTGGGACACGCCAACTCCCCCCCTTCTAAATCAAAACCCAGGCTATCCCGTAAACACCCGCTCCTTCACGCGGTTCAAGACTATCAATTTGCGCCAAACGAGTGGGCTCACGCTCTTCTACTCCTCCGGTTCTCTTTTCGCCATCCATGCTCACACAGAGGAAGCTCCATATGCCCAGAAAACCTTCCAACGCCTAAATCAGGGACGCCGAGACTTGACCACCTGGATTTATATTCCATTTGCACAAAATGACTCCATTCTTGCACTAGGCGGGCCTATACCACGCAATGACGGCTTCTCCCCCTTGAATTCGTGCTTGCTTGTAAGTTTATTCTCACTAACACTAAATTACACTGAAGAAATCTAACCCAATCAGTTCCGCATGAGACTAGCAGGTGATGTACCGGTTGGCCTGACCTATTCCAGCCATCCACGGCATTTGTTGTTGTGCCAGTCATCTCCAACAACAATGCTTCATGACGTCGTTGAACAAGGTCCGATCTCTGTTATTGGATCATACTCTATTGAAACGGAAAGTGAATACCTGGCGACCCAGCTTCACAGCTCGATCGTTACCAATCCTCCATTCCCACATGCCTTTTTTTCGTTAGCTCCGCTAGAAAATGTCAATGACGTTAGCGTTTTCAGCAACAAAGGAAATAGCGCTTGCATAGGTATCTTGCTGCAATATCAGAACGGCGCACAACGGTCACTCGGACAGTGTCGACTAGGTATTGACCAGGTTCAGTGTTACGAAAAGCCGAAATACATATGCCTCTGCCCTCGGGTTTATGTTCAACCTAGGCCTGGACTCCCGTCGCAATCTACTTTGGTCAATTTCAGGTATACACAGGAGCACGGGCACGGTGAACAGGATTGGTCCTGTTTTGAAATGAAGGGCGAGCTAGAGTTCTGGTTTTCCGCAGGCGAAACCAAATTGAGAGTAATCAGGGAAGGGCACTAAAGTATAGCTATTTTTAAGTGTGTTTTTAAGCGAGTTAAATGGAAGCTTTTGCGTTATTAACCTGTTCAAACGGTTTAAATGATATATGTCACCTAGAGATCTTCAAGTCAGCAGCAATGGTGGCAATCCCACAGTCACGGCGACACAAGATATTCCTGAGCAGCAACCGGCTAATCCAAACTGTAGAAGAACACAGCCGCTACCTTTGGTATTAATAGTGCTTTAATACTGCTAAGGACAAAAGGCTGGTGAGTCTATTTAAAAAGCCAGGACCTCTACTGCAAAAGAAGATCGGCAATAGGCTGCCTCAGGGTTCTTGACCCTTGCACGCAATGTTATCTAACATAAAATGTAGTTTGCGCCATTTGCTATGTTGGAAACTGTCAGACGTTACACAGTATAGCATTCAATCTAGGGTTGCACTCAGGGGTAAATAACACCAAAATGATAAGCAACAAACCCATCACAGTGTGGACCCTAATGAATGAACATTCTACCTAACAGTAGATATTAGGAGGACGTACTGAATGTCCTAGAATGAAGAGAAGAAAGAATGAGCGATTGACTGATTGTTAAATGTGTCTAACTAATTCTCTCTCGAAGAGCGGATCTCAACCGATTTATACATTCATCACTACCATGTCTGGACCAAACAAACACATGGGCCTTGGAAGAAGTCCTTCATGTTTGATGCTAACCCTAGCGTTCAGCCAAACTGGATCAGGGTCAGATATCTTGGTAATCCTGGTTACTCACATTAACCCTTATTGGGTGCTCCAACGTGCAGTCTATAAAATCAGAGCTCGAGACAAAGCCGAGATACCAAAAACCTTGAAGTTGAGAAATTTATTTTTCACTCGAACAACGGTAGCTAATGGATTTCCACTTTACGACTAAATGCAGATCTAGGCATCTGTCAGGCCTCTGCATAAAATATACACAGAGACAAGCTGCACTAGTCGCTGCCTGGTAGCTTCTAGTATCACCCATCACGAGGCCTATTCGAAGATTAAGGTTTGCGCTTAGACTGTACAATTCTCGTTTTACCGTTTGCCTTTGGTAGTCTTGTGTTCTCTGGGAATTTAATCTTCCTGTAGTTAGTGGTATTTCCCACGGCCATCAAAAAATGTTGCGATTCTTCTTTTATATTGCTCTTCCCATTTGATATTTTGTCTTCCAAGACTCAGCCTTTTCTTGAGTAAATGTACCAAAGCCCATCATTTGATTGTCCAGTACTGCGTGGCATATACAGGCACGGAGGGATGTCTAGGGGTCGGTCTTAGTGGGTGCTGAATGATAAAGCGCAATGAAAGCCAGGCCGATCAAGGATTCAAACCTCCATGATGGAGACGATGAGGTTAAATGCATATACAAGCCGACGTGTTGGCTGATCTTTTACGGCAACCTGTTTGTTTGCACGTCGAAGGCCTTTGATCTTAGGTCTCATTAATGCCATCTCATGTATAAGTCCACTTGTTCCACTGGTAAAATATTTCAAGTCTTCTAGAATCAAAGCCATGGAGCTGCTTTGACATCTCTTAGTTTCTTTCTTCAGATTGAAAACTAGTCTGAAAAATAGTCTTTGATGGCTTCAAGACCCAAGGGTCAGAGAGGCTCGCCTTCTTCCCAGCGAGTGTTTGAGTCTGTAGCTGCACATGATGCTTAAATACCACAGTTCCCAGGCTCAAAAGAACAAGCCCAGCCCCTCTGAAGTCCGCCTTGATTTTCCTTTCCGTGAAAGTTGCTTGGTGGGAGGCACAAAAAGCCAGTTTTTCAAGTGTGAGTTATAAAGCATCTGATTATATACTACATTTCTCGACCATGTATTTGTGTTGTTAGAGGGCCCAAAGCACCGGAAATTGATAGGCCGGAGGCGACAATGATATGGTTTTCGTTACAATAGATCTCGAAGTCGTCCCAGTAGTGATTTCAAGCCTATCGAGGATCAGAGGAGAATATTCACAGTTTTCCCGGGTCTTTGTATGCCAATCAAAATGCTTTAGCGACTCAAGCCCTGTGTCATCATCGGACAAATCGCTTTGAGTTGTGGGAATAGCCCAATGATCCAGGAGGTTGCTTTCTTAGTACTAGTTGGTAACGGGATATTGGTCCGCAACTACGGTGAACGGCTGGATCGCGAGGCCTTCCTGATTGATAACGTGAATGACTAAACTGCACTGATTTAGGATTTCCACGCCTCCGGTGCCTGTAACGGCTATTCCGCTTGCAACGAAGCCCATCATAAAGCTAGTGTGATAGAGGTTGGAGATATCGGATAGGAGGATGATATATATTTGGCGATGGTATTTTTTACAAGCCTGGACAACCTGCCAGTGACAGTTAGATCTTCATCTTTGGCCCTCAGATAGTGGTATTTGCGGAAGGAACGTGTCTTGAGGTCTGGGTGTGACCTGGCGAAGTTGGAAGCGTAGGCTGATCATATGCCTTTTTGAGTGTCCCAAAGCACCTAAAAAAACCAAGACTAGAAAACGTGAATGAGGCTACATCCAAACTTTCTAATTTTGTTTTGCTCCCAATATGCTTCAAAGTTTATCGAGTAGCAGCTTTAGTAGCCATCAAGGATCAGGAGATGATAGCGACTGGTTAATCGAGCCTCAGTCTGCTGATCAAAGTGCGCTAACCACTTCGGGACTGTGTCATTATCGATCTAGCCATCATAGGCCGTCACCTAAGAGGCTGATTTACCGGTACTAGTTGGCAAGGCGGTCTTAGCCCGCACCCAGGAAGAAAGTCACGATTTCCCATCCTTCGATATTAATCGCCCAAATGCTGGTAGTCCGTTCCCAGTCCCCAGGCTGCATTAGTTCAGTCTTCTGGCCCGGCGAGAATATGCCGCTTGGGATAACACATATCGTGAAACAGATCTCCTTAAAGTTGCAGCTATCAGTGAGGGTTATACCACATTTCGCGATCGTGTTCTCCACGAGCCTAAACTAGTCGCGAATCATGGTCGAACCTTCACATTTGGCGCGCTCATAGCCATATTTAGGATGAGAGCCTGTCCTAAGGTCTCATTATCGCTTGATGAAGTTTGAAGCCTAGTTCTTACTAACAGGTGACGCGTCGAAGCCGGCGAGAAGTCGATTGGTCATTTCTTTGTCGACATGCTGTCGTGGGAGATATCTTTGCAAACCTAGGTCAATGAACTGTTCTTTGAGATCGGATAGCTTTCCTGATGTCATGTTAACAACAAAGTTTCCCTTCTGTTGGCGATACAAGGTGCAAGAATGGACCTGGCAGATAGATGCTTGCGGCCCGCCGGAGACATGATCTGGGCTCGTTTTGAAGGGCTTGAAAGCGTGTGGAGTGCGTTAGCTGAGCTACTAGACAGAGGCAATTCTAGTCCCAGAGAATGAATTGATCGGAAGAAAGAATTAGAAGTTGGGAGAATTTTGCTGCGCTCGCTTACGGAGCACTTTAATTAAGGTACAATCAGTAGTCAACAAAAACTTTGGGTGAGTTGTTGGAACTGGGAATGCATCACGTAGTAGAGTTTGTGCATGTAGAAACTACGTATATGATAAGCATCCGAGGCAATTGTATACATGTACGATGAATCTTTCCTACCTGCCTGCTTAACTTTTTGCTCGACTGAATGCCTTCACACGCTAACATGTTGCAATATGACTTCAAACGCTCGATAATAACCTCAACCAAGTGTGTCGGAAAAGCTGTATGTTCTACGAACTTTGAGATACCGAGGTACGTCGAGGAAAAAATGGGATTCTATACCAATGTGATTGTGATTGTATAGCCACTGTAGAAGGAACAAGGCACCGTCGATGTCTTCAGGCTTCGTACCGGGACTTTCTGAGTTGGGTTGCATTATTTGGGGTGTATTGTTAGTAAAGGGATGATAACAGTAGATACTGAATGTCCTTGAGTGAAGAGAGGAGAGAAATGAGAGATTGATTGATTGTGATTCTTGTCTAACTAAGTCTCGCTTGAAGAGCGGATCTCAACCGATTTATACATCCATCACTACTATGTCTAGACCAAACACATGGACCTTGGAAGAAGGTCCTTAAGCTGAAGAAATATAGTGAGCTATCTTGTCAGTAACCTAGGCCAGGATTACCAAGTTATCTGACCGTGATCCAGTTCGGCTGAACATTAGGGTTAGCATCAGACATAATGGACCTTCTTCCAAGGCCCATGTATTTGGTTTAGAGATGGTAGTGGTGGGTGTATAAATCGGTTGAGATCCGCTCTTCAAGCGAGCAGTAGTTAGACATTCAACCTCAATCAATCTTTCATTTTCTGTCTTCTCTTTCTTTCAGGACATTTAGTACGTCCTCCGAATATCTTCTGTCATATCTTTCGTGTAGTGTGACGGCAGAATCTTTATGATGAAGCCAAAGGTTCGTACTCTAGTTTTCGAGATGAAGTCCGCTGGGAAGACAACAGACTCTTTTGAGCTATACTCCCAGAGCCGGGGGTAAGTGTGTTTGTTTAAATGCGTGTTTGTATGTCTGTGTTTTATGTAACAGTAAAGAAGGAAGAAATCAACATGCTGAAGCATCCATAACGGGCTAGACAGGGACATTGGAATTGAATTTTTATTGATCCAAGCTAGCTATCTATAATTATTACATTGCAGATATGAGTGGATGCAGGAGTTCCTGCAGAACGGAGGCTTTTGAAGCCCATGGAACGGTGTAATTATAATACTGTTTTCTTCACAATGTCGCTCAAGTTCGGTGGAGTGTGGTAGCCTTTATCCACATTAAATATTCGAGAGCAAAAGGCAACATGTGGCCGTGCCCCTATGTGCTAGTTTCCTAAGCCTTGAGCTCCTCAGATCCCCAAGACAGTCCTCGGGCCATCTCATAGTCCGGATATCTTGCAAGGCGAATCAAAAGACATGGGAGCAACTAAGCTGCATCTATTGTTGAGACACTAGGGTCATTTGCTAGGGGCACACGGCGAGAATGCATAGGATAACCTTACGAAACTCTCACGTATAGGACCTTTGACAAGCAATTGAGGATTTAGCAAACCGTGCAGAGCAAAGATGACCCGGCTAAGCAATTGTGGGTACGGAGAAAGATGAGACCCAACAGAAAGTGGTTGATGTGCAGGTGACGGCGATACTATCGTGGAGTTCCGGACAAGGGAGGTCAGCAGGGACGAGAGAAAACCGGCGTGGAAATTAAAGGAATGCTAGCCATGACTCAACAGCATGTCAAGTTGCTTCTGATATAACTAGAGAGGGGCAAAATTATGAGTTTCAATTGCTTTCATGTTTGGTGTTGATCTTATTTAGAATCCAGTCGGGAGGGCGACCGACCGTCTTTTCCCGATTCCGGTTTCATTTCTAACTCACTGGACCTCCTTGATAAGCAGTGCATCAAAAATATTGGCCCTCAAGACATTACATACCATAAAAAAGCAACACAGGATTTGGAAATCTTTTCGCAGGCATCTCAACAGCGACATAGGTTAACAAATTGAAGTTCAAGTTCAGCAACCGCATGTTCCCAAGTTATGACCACCCTTGCTATAAATTCCATACTACATTGGGGTTGCCAGCTGTGACCTTCCGTAACCACCATCACTTGATAATGCCTCAATCACCTGCGCACCAGCGCCTTTCTAGTGAATCTCATCCTTCCCCTTATCCACGGCGACGTTCTCCCCGTTCGGTATGTGGGAGGGTTTTGGTCTTAGGCAGTTGCTAGCAGCCTCATTTCCTGTCAAAGGTTCTGAAACTCGGGCTTCAACAGGGGGCTTTGGCATATTATTTCCCGTGGTGTCCTTTTGAAAAGTATTTCTAGTGCTCGCCTGGCCAGTGCATTCGCTAATCATGTCTGTTGGCATTTGTGTGCCAAGATCGAAATAAGCCAACTGGAGACCAAAGCACACTAGATGTAGAAGGATTTAAAGACTAAGGGGGAGTTTCCTCTTGAGCTTAAACTAACTATGTTGAAACTAGTTGACCATGTGGAATGACGCTGAGAAACCAATTCACATACCTATGTGTGCTAGCCATTGTTTCTTCGTGAGGTCGTGGTAGCTTGCCATGCACTTAGTGTTGAAAACAACAAGCAGAATCACAAAGATGTTGAAAACATTTAGTTTGATATCTGTGGTTAATATGGCTTGAGCAAACTATTATGCTATCACAAATTCTTTAACTTGACATGAGATGTTGCTCCAGTTGCATAATTTGATACCTATTGCAAAGGGATTTCACGATTGAAGCACTTGGTGTGATGGGGCTTACGAAATACAAGTGAATCTCAGTTATGAGCAAAAAATGTTTGTTATATCTAAATCTTGAAGAAAATAAAGAAAAGCTGGCAACCGAGAAAACATAATGCAGAGCCTGCTTTGTGGATTTCAAACACTGGAAAGCCTGTGTGTTGGTGTAGGGAAGCAGGAATTATGTATGCAGGGAAATGCGCCTTATGGCTAAGACGAAGAGTTTCTCCATTGCGGGGGCAATGATGACTGCTTACAGGTGGGTGCCTTCTTGCACTCCCCCGAATCCACAGCACGGCGAGTCCCATCAAAGTTGTCTACACAAATGCAGGCTTTGTACCAAGTGCAACAGTCCGTATAGGCTCTGGCAACAATGCTACCATGGGTATCGGCTACATCAACAGCAGGCTCAACAGCCGGCAGTGCAATAGCAGTACCAGCAAGGGCGAGGAGGAAGGTAACAGCACAGAATTTCATCTTGTTGGTTGAGGTCCTGATGGAAATAAAGGTGTGTCGGAACAGCACCTTCCAGTTGCCGCTTGGCACGTGACTGTGTAAGTCACGTGCGCTTTGGGACCCTACATCCCACGATGTTAGGCCCCTCCCCTCCTTTTCCCTTTAGAAGATAGAAAGAGAT
>JAXCEX010000219.1:0-40586 GCA_038382965.1 Ceratocystis huliohia
CCCCTCCCCCAAAATCTCTGACTCAACCAAACAAACACATGGCCAATTTACTGACACGGTATTGACTATTGGCTAGGAATCGCCGCGATGGCCGTTCCTTCAATGGAACTCGAACTTTTCGTCGGTCGACAACCACTACTCCCTCTGGTCAATCCATTAGTTCCAATGCGTCCGCCCAGAGTCCCAACCCGAACCCGATCTCGTCGTCTTCAACCTTTCCTGTATCTGGCTCCGGAATCGATCAGTCTTCCAACTTACAAACTATCACCACCAACCCCCCAGGTGTCCCGTACAGTATGGCGAACTTTGAGCAGAACTCTACCATTCCGGCTCGTTATGGAAAGAACCAGATACTGGAGATCTTCTGCGATTCTAACCCTCAGTTGAGCTTTTCCACCGATGTCGCTAGCAGTTTGTACATGGATGGTTGGGCTCCTGGCCAGGCTGCCACTACAGCTGTGCAGCCTTCTGCCCAGTCTAACGGAAGTGCTGTTGCCTCCAGTGGCGTGCGGCAGTGGGGCAAACCAAGTGACAACTCTGCTAATCAGGAACCCGACATGTGCTGGATGCCTTCGCAGCCCGATTTTAAGCCTCTGGGACTACAAGATTTCACCGCAGAAGAGAAAGAGGTATTTAATTTTGCGGAATTGAGCCCTAGTTTTGATTTATGTATACCTCAGTTTTGCTAACAATGTCTCCTCCCACCATGCTTGCAGGCTTTCACCAATGATGTAAACAGCCCTCTCAAGCTCATGACCTCCAATGCCAACAACGGCCCCAACGCGAACAAAGATGGGCATTCACATGCACAGGGTACAGGAGCCAACGGTCGTAAGAATGCCACTCATTCCAACAGTAACCAGCCTTCCAACACCTTTGGCCTCAACTTGGGCCACAGCTCAGGTTTGACTTCTCCGACTTCTAACTCCAACTCCTCACGACCTTCTGTCCGGCGCCGTGAATCCGGTGACCAATATGGTAGCCTCAACTCTCCACAAACCTCGAGATTCCCTCGGGACGACAATACCTCGTGGATTGGAAACCGGAACAAGATGTCAGAACTTCGCGAGTCTTCTACCCTCGAGAGCGACGATAATAGTGAAAATACTCCCGTCCCACAGTCCGCCCGTGATCCTCCTAAGAGTGGCTTTTTTGGTACGGTTGGTGGCTCCTCCAAACTGCCAGCTGCTGCTTCTGGAGGCGGCCCTTTCATGATTGGGGTTACAACCTCTAGCTCGACCGCTGGATGGCCTTCAACTGCTTCTGGACAAAACACGCCCTCTATGGGTTCCTTCGGAAATTTTGCTCTTCCTGGAGCACCTCCTGTCGGACCTATCGGAGGAGCAAAGTCTTCAGTTGCGGCTGCAGGTGCCCGAGAAAGCCGCTTAGCTCACTTGATTCCTGGCAAAGACAGTGAATCATCGGTTTCTTCCAACACTCAATCTAAGACTGCAACTGCTGCCGTCGACGGAAACCTTGAGCAGGGACGGTCGTGGCGCCGCCCTAGAACCGATACTGACCCTTTTTCTGATCCAGGCCGCATGGGAACCAGCCTTCTTAGCGGTAGCCAGGGGGATAGCCCTCCTATGCCGTCTCGTTCCGCCAACATGCCATTTGAAACTCCTACTAAGAGCGGAGGCGGCGTCGGTACTGGTGTTGGTGACATGGGTATGAGCTCGTTGTCACTTGGCCAGGGTGCTCACGATAATGACGGGCAAGATCAATTTAGCCCTTCTGCCACCAACCCTTATCGTAGTCCAGCTGGTGGTGATCGTGATAGAGCTGAAGAACAGGAGCATCTCCAGCATCGCCAGGATGAGGCCCACAGCAATGGGAACATTGGCATGGATCGCCAGATAGGAGGTATTATTGGCAGTACTGGTGCTGACCAGAACTCTAGTGGATATGGCGGTCCTCGCCCTTTTGGTGGTAATCCGATTTTCGATGGAAGTGATCGTAGTCAAACTTCTAGTGCTGGTCCTAAGACTTACACTGGTCTTGGCGCTATCGGCGGCTGGCCTGGCTCTGCTACTGTACCCAACGTGGGAACTCCTGATCGTGAACGCGGGGGTGGCTTTGGCAACGCCTTTGGCTCGTCAATTTTTCCTTCCATTGGCGGTGATATCCCAACTTCCGGATTTGGTGGTAGCGTTTTTGGCCCTCCTTCTAATGGGCCTGGTGCTATTGGTGCCCCTTCTATTGGACGCCGTAGTAAACTCGAGGCGCTGTTTCCTATATCTATGCAAACACAAATGCAGCCTCCGGATCATGAAGAGTCGGAGATGCGCCAAGGTAACCTCGGCCCTATTGGCCGCGGAGGTTTCCCCACCATTGGCCGGGATACCGACAGCCCTATGCGCACTTCCAATCGCGGTTTCGACGAGCTGTTCCCCCCACCTGGCCCACCTGGCAGCGCTCATCCTTTATATGGCGGGCATGATATTTCGGCTCCTGGAGCTGGACCTGTTGCCAGTACTCAGGCCACGTCTCAATCTACTACTTTTAATGGACTGCCTAGCACTGGTGCTGAACGTCAAGGTACTGCTAGCACTGGCCCCTCGCGTCAGATGGTCATGCCTGATCGCATGCGATGGGTTTACCTTGATCCCCAGGGCCAAGTTCAGGGACCCTTTACTGGCTTGGAGATGAATGATTGGTATAAAGCCAATTTCTTCTCGCCTGATCTCAGTGTGAAGCGTGTTGAAGATCCCGAGTTTGAGCCACTGGGGTCTCTCATCCGCCGCATTGGAAATTCTCGTGAGCCCTTCCTAGTGCCCCAGATCGGAATCCCCCATGGCCCTCCCACCCAGTCTAGCCACTTTGGCCAGACCCCTACTGGTGGAGTTGTTCCTCCCCTTAGCTCCGTGATTCCTGCCTATGGCCGTACTCTTACTGCCGAAGAGCAGAACAACCTCGAAAGACGTAAGCAAGAGGAGCAATTTGTTGCCGCTCAACAGCGTGACTTCTTAATGCGTCAACAAGCTATGGCGCCCAAGTTTCCTTATGGTACTGCTGTTGGTGTCCCAGGCCTTCAGCACCACTCTAGCGCGCATAGTTTGCACAGCCAGCCCGGTTTTGGTACTATGGGACCTTTGAGTGCAGGTGTACACCAGCAGCCTATTGCTGCAGGCTTCCCGCAATTTTTTGATGGTCACCTGGGACCTGGTATGCCTCAAGGTATGAGTGGCCCTCGCGAGGGTGAAATTCCTGGAATGAGTGAGTTGGACCGTCAGGTTAGTGCTTTTGGTGGCCACCCTGGCGCTAGTGGTGGTGCCAATCATGGTACAGCTCCTGGTGAGCTTGGGGGACTTTTCAACCCCCAAGGAGCTTCAAATTCTGCAGCTGAACTGGATGGAAGTGGCCTCCGTGACTCTCTTCCTGCCACCAACAACCTTGTTCAGGATGAGGAGGGCTTCAAGGATCGTATCCAGGAGTTCGAACGCCTACGCCAGGATGTTAATGCCGACCTGGACCAGCAGCATATAATCGAAGAAGAACAGCAACAGCACCAGCAGCCGCACCATGAAGATAGCAACAGAGAGGAATACGAACCCGTCTCCGATGTTCGCCGGTCTCCCAATGTCGCTGCTGAGGCCGAGCCTGAGACTGAAGCTGAAGTTATGGCTAAGGCTGAAGTCGAAGATGTGGATGTTGTCGGGGCAGCGGCTGAGTTTAAGGAAGAGACAGAGACCAAGAATTCAGTAGCGGCTTCTGCCCCTTCTGCTTCTCCTTTTGATGACCAGAACTCTAGCTACAATAAAGCTTTGACTAGCGACGTTTCGATTGCTGGCGAAAGTGAATCTAAAAATGAAAAATCTGCGGAATATGATTCCCAGCAAGAAGAATACGCACGTTTTGTTGAGTCTTCTCAAACTGGCCCACAGGGCTCTGACCTGCCGATGCCTTTCCCCCCTCCTCCCGGAGCCGCTTCCCCGGCCCTTTCTTCCCCTACTCCGATGCAGCCCCCGCCACTGGCTCCTTGGGCCCGCGAAGCCAATGAATCTCGTAAGGGCCCTTCGCTGAAGGAGATCCAAGAGGCTGAAGCTGCCAAGGCTGCTAAAGCTGACCAAGCTGCTGCTGCTGCGCGTCGGGCCGCCTTGGAGCAAGAAGTTGCGGATACTCGTGAGCGTGAACGGGCTATGGCTTCGATGCAGACTGGCCTTCCTACTACTAGTACGTGGGGTCAAGCTTCCGCGTCACCCGCTGCAACCGTATCTTCTCCCTGGGTGAGACCGGCTACACGCTCAGGCTCCTCTATTAGCACCCCTGTTCAAAAACAGAAGACTCTTGCCGAAATTCAGCGTGAAGAGGAGCTTCGAAAGGCCAAGGCTGCTAAGGAGAGTGCCTCGATGACATCCGTTGCGGGATCTACTGGAAGTGCTACGGGTAGTACTGGAAAACGCTATGCTGACCTTGCATCCAAAGGTGCCCCATCATCTGCAACTTCGAGCTCGATCTTATCTGGTAGTGGCGGGGCGGCTTCATCAGGCACATATATTTCTAACCCGGCTGCTACTACTACTGTGATTGGTGGCTGGGCTACTGTTGGTGCTGGTGGTCGTGTTAAGACTCCTGCTGCTCCTACAACCGCGGGTCCCTCTCGTGCAATTAGCACAGCGACTCCTAAGCCTGCAACTTCCAAGCCTACTATCCTTGCTAAGTCTGGTACTACCACAGCTAAATCTGATGCGGCAGCTGCCCAGGATGAGTTTAATAAGTGGCTTATGCGTGAGCTACGGGGGCTTTCTGACGGTATTGATGGTAAGTTTTGCCAGTTTAGTGATAGTGTTAACGTAAAAGAAAAGTCATGCTAACTGGTGTCCCCACAGCTTCTACCTTTGCGGCCACCCTCATACTGCTTCCTCTAGATAGCACACTGATTTCGGATGCAGTCTATGCCAGCTCTGCCACAATCGATGGCCGCCATTTTGCTGAAGAGTTCATCCGCCGCAAGAAGCTGGCTGACAAGGGCATTGTGGAAAAGAACGGCACCTCTAACAGCGGTGCGACTGGCTGGAGCGAGGTTGCCAAGAAGAACAGCACGGTGCGGGAGCAGTCAGTGGAGAGCAGCATGTCTGGTGCAGGCTTCAAGGTCGTCCCTGGCCGCAAGAAGACTGGAAAGAAATAAATGGAGGGAGTAACTTGGTAGCTACATAGATAGGACTTGACAACGCGCGCCAAGGATTGCTAGGATGTTGACTTTAGGGTCTTGAATACATTACCAGGGTTATCTGCGACAAAAATATGCTGCCCCACCAAAAAGGAAGATGGAATGGGCAAAAATTGCCCCTCTATAGATGCAAGCTTTTAAGTGCTAATGGAGGTATGACAAGGCCGTGTAACTATTTTGCCTTGACTGACGCTGAAATTTCGACAGAATTTTCTTCATATTCCTTCTTTTGTCTTAAAACTGTTGATATACAGACACGTGACAGCGCATCAACGTCACAAAAGTGACGAGCCAAAGCATCAGCCAAGCCTCAATCGAAACTAGTGAACTTACTCGACAAACTTGCTTGAAATGACGATGCTTTCCTTGGCACTAGACGGCAAGTTTCTAGAGGTTCTTCAGTCGCCGGTAGCGGCACAAGTCATCGCCGATTTTGGAGCTTCGTTGCCTGTCTCGACATCCTCCTCGCCAACCCTCCAGCTCTCGCCGCTTGACACCGCGTCCCTGAACCTCTCTGACGTGCTCGCAGTTGGTATTGCTGCCCTCAATGCCTTCTTGCAGGCTAACGTCACGGGCCCCGTGCTTATAAATTCCGTTGCTATTGATGCTCTATTTAGAGATGTGATGGCCAAGAGCAGCGAGCGTTCGCTACTCTCAAGCCTGGAAGTTGATGGTGTCGCTCCGTATCAATATGCGCCCTTTCTGCCTTTGTTTGGCCTTGCGCGCCATGCTATCCTAAACATTACGCCTAAGCTTTCGCCTGAAGACCGGACAATTACAGCGGAGGGCAACAAAGTCAGCGTTAGCTGGTGGACTATGCGCATACTGGTGTGGCACTATAAGCTACTTGCTCAGCCTAACTTGGGCTCGAAATCAGCATTCGTGCGAAGCTCACAATGGACAGATGTTCCCGACCTTTTGAACGGTGTGATAGTGGCTATTGGGGCTGTTTGCAAGCAAGTTCTTGGCTCGGCCTCGGTCACTGAGACTTCGGTACTTGAGGCCTCTTCGGAATGGAGCTGCGAGGAACAAGCTGAGTTACTGCTTGAAATATCCAATTCGTATCTTATGTTGGGCATCGAAGATAAAGCTAGGGTGGCCCTCAAGCAAGCTTCTAGATTGAGTGGCTTAAAATATGTGCTGTCTGGAGCCTTAGGAAAGAGAACCAAGTGGCAGGAGAAGGACATCAGCCAGCTTGTTGTGCTGGCTAAGAGTGCAACCAAAGTGGGGTCTGATGCGAAGGAGGCCCGGCCAAAGGCTCTGGATTTGAATGACGACACCCTTCTTGAAACCATTGCCTTTAAACAAACCACAGAAGATAAGGCTTCTAGCTCTGGAGCTACCAATTCTGCTACAGAGTTAGAGCTCGAAGCTGAGATTTCGCCCGACAACCAGCCTCAGCTTATCCCCCTCGACAGTGCTATTCTTTTGACAGAAGCCAGCATCAAGGACGCCTTCTCTCCAATGGATGGCCTAACTGCGGAGGAGGTGCTTCCCTATGCTGTCCGTGTATTGGCAAATACTGAAGTTAACTGGCAAATCTATACCCAGGCCTTGATTGTGAGATCGCGGATTGAAGTTAATCGCAGCCGCACTGTTGAGAGAGGAGTCTTGCAGTTACAGGCCGTTGTGGACCAGGTTGTTGTTGATACCACCTCTCCTTTGGTAGAAGAGCCTGCTTCCTCTTCTACTGAAGCTGCCAACTCCAATGCCTTGGACGTTCCTACTCTTACTATTAATGGCGATTCTACTACCGCTGAACCGCCAGTTCCTGCCCCAACTTCCTTCTTTCCTGCCCTCAAAGAATCTGATTCCGCACCTGCGACAACCCGCCTTCGCTATATCAATTCTCTATTGACACCTCCTCGCTGGCATTTGGAGTCAGAGCTGGCCTACTGCTGGGCGGGAGTTGGCTCTTTAGTGTCGGCTTTGGAGATCTTCAAGCGTCTACGGATGTACGCCGAGGTTGCTTTGTGTTTAGCCTCTGCTGAGCAGGCTGGAGCCGAAGAAGGCCGTGGCGGTGGTGGCGAGAGCAAGGCACGCGGTCTTATTCGCTGGAGGCTCTTTGAGGCGACCAGGGAAGAGGATAGGGGTAGCGTGCCGAATGATATCTCATCTCTAAACCCGACTGACTTTATGGGTCCCCTGAAAGCGAAGAAAGATCTTCCCTCTGATGCTCCTCGCCTCTTCTGCATTCTGGGTGATCTCGAGAACGAGGCTTCGCACTACGAAAGCGCCTGGGATGTGTCTAAACAACGCTACTCACGTGCACAAAAGAATCTAGGCGAACACTACATTCAGCTAAAGCAACTAGACAAGGCCCGTGAAGCCTATAAAAAGGCAGTTCATGCCAACCGTCTTAATACGGAATTATGGGGCCGTCTTGGTGACCTTGAATTGAGATTAGCGGACTACGAGGCTGCTGCCGAGGCATATACGCGGGCCATTGGAGCTGCTAATGGAACAGTGGGTGGTGAAGATGCCCGAACATGGAGCAATCTTGGCTCTGCTCTTTGGAGTCTCTACCGGGAGGCCATGCAAGAGATTGCAGAAAGCAAGGCCAAAGGTACATCTGCTCCAAAGCCCGCTGTGGCTTCCGACGAAGAGGAGGAGTACGACGAGGATGCCCAGTATTCCAAGCCCTCGCGGCTTTTACAACAAGCTCTTAGCGCCTTTAAGCGCGGCTCGGCGATCAACAGAGAAAACTGGCGTATTTGGGACAACATTATCACCCTGGCCGCCCGTATGAAGCCCGCAGCTCTGTTGGAAATTGTTCCTGCTGTTCAGCGGGTTGCTGAGATCCGTGCTACCGAGGATGCCCTTGATGTTAGCGTGCTGAGACTCTTACTCACTGAGGGCATTCTCGACAAGGAGAAAGTCAATGACACACGCGATGGCCCGTATATTCTGCCGCGTGGATCGATTGAAAAGAGAATTTACGAGCTTTTCGAAAAGACCGTGGTTCCTCTTATTACATACCGTGACGACCTGTGGGAAATTATCTCGCGTGCACGTGCCTGGCGTCGCGATTTTGCCGGTGCAATTGCTGCCAGCGAGGCAGCCTGGCGTGCGGCGGTCGGCACCGCAAGTAGCGGGTCTTTAGCAGCCGCAGCATCGACAGCTACAGCTGAGCGCAAGGACTGGACTAAAGACTTGGAAGCCTGGAAGGTCGTGGTGCAGCGCACTGATGAGCTAGTTTCGATGCTGGAGAACTATAATGCCGAGGTCGAAGACATTGGAACCAAGTGGAAGTTCAAGGCTCGCAATGCTGTGAGAAGCGTGCTGGGCAAGGCTAAGGATCAATGGGAGAACACGGAGGGGTGGGCAACACTGCAAGGCTTGATGGACGGCTTGAAGACAACCAGATCGTGACGAGACTGTAAAATGGGGTAAAGGATTGATTATCATCCACCAGATGGAGAATCAGGAGCAAAGGATGGATGGGTGGTGTTAAAAATTAGATATCTGTCCAAGTATAGAAAACGCTATTATATTGCCTAAAATCAAGATTACACGGACTGGGACCGAGTGTATTGTCTACTTACAACCTTCAACCTTGCCTCCTTTCTGTATGTATCCTCTATGTCTCCCCCCCCATCCTAGTCATCATCAATGCTGATGACTTCTGCTACGCCGGGATTCGCCGCCGTACTAGGGCCAACCCGCTTGTCGCCTTTTTTCATACCATCGTCTTTGTCCCCTCCCTGAGCCTGAGCCTCAGTCTCAGCCTCATCCCCATCCTCAGCTTCAGCCTCAGCTTCAGCCTGGGTGTAAAATAGCGCCGCGATATCAGACCCTTCCTGAGGCGAGACTAGAAAATCCAACACGCGCATTGCCTTGTCACCAGTCTCCGGATCAATCCGAGCCTCATAGAAAAGCTCCTCGTCGGCAAAATTCAGTCTACTCAAAGCCACTATTAGCTGCTCGAGTTCTTCGTAGCCATGACTAGACAACTTCACTCGTAGATCAAACGCTAGGCCGGATGCTGCTTTGCGGGTTGACTGGACCTCTGATGCTTCACCCTGCAATAGTGTAGAGCTGCTGCCATACGTTACTAAGCGATAGAGAATGCTCATAGCCAAATCAATCACTGTTGCAGTTTCGTCCAACTCGTGTGCGCCAAAGCCAAGGGCAAGACTACTGCTGCCTACGCTACCTTGATCAGTACTCGAGTCAAGCCGCAAGTCTGCATCAGAGTATATGGTACACGGCGTTCGCCCACTAACGCAGTACAATGCCTCGACAGCGGTCGTCAGGATGATAGCCACACGCCGAGTAACGTGTGGGTCGGCAGCTAAAGACCGGATACCAAAGTCCGATTGTGAAAATGCCAAAAGTGTGCGCAGAGCAGCCATATGCACAGCCCGCAGTTGGGCCGGCTGGGCCTCAGTTTCATTGTCTTGTTCGACATGATTATGTGGAGTAGGACCTGGAGTTAGCGCTTGCGCGTCTAGAGTTAGTAGCTTAGTAATGCGCTCAAAGACTACGGCCGCTACCTTGGAAGGCTCCATATCAGCCGATATGGGGCCGATGGATTCATTCAGACCACTTGTAGCTAGAATGTCCAACATGAGAACTATTTCACCAGGAAGGGTCCAGTGACGAGGGGACAGCCCGAGAACGACTACGTCACGAGTCATAGCAGACCAGAATTGCTTCCGTAGGGCACCAGGTGGTTTATCAGGTCGATCAGAAGCCACAGAGCAACCGAGAGCTGTCAGATGAAGCAACTCCAAGAGGGCGACAGAAGCGCCTAGCGCAGTATTCGGGGCGGATGCTCTGCGAGGGCGATTGGTGAACAGTTGTGTCAGTGCAGAGATAATAGTAGGGACTATGTTTGGCAAAAGTGCAGGAACAATACTCCATGTATGCAGACGCAAAGTGAAGCCTAGAATAGTGGCTAGAGGCTCAAAGGGGGCCGGGTATTCGTCGTCGACGCAGGCACCTAGCAAGGAAATTATATGGGAGGCAAAGTCTGCTAGCACCTGTAATGGCTGCGTTGGCGAGCCCATGGTCGGCAGGGAATGTAATATAGATGCTCCTAGTGAAGCGTGGGGCCTTGAGGGGAGGTGGTAGGAGAAGAGGGACTCAAGGGTCGAGCAATGAACGCGCGCCTCATGATCGAGGATGAGCTTAAGGAAATCAAAGGAGGGCACAGGTACAGACACAGACACAGGCGCGGCTGTGGCTTGTTTACCTGCTCCTGGGGAGACTGTCCGCAAAAGGGCATTCCCACCGTCTAACATAACATGATCTGCTTGACCTCCACAATCACCGTAGTCCTCCATGTCCAGCTGTGGTACGGGCGAGTCTAGAACATTGCGCTTACGCTTGTTCTTCGTCGGTGTTCGTTCTAGGCCTGATGGCAGGATCCCCGAAACCGAGCGACTGGCTCGCTTTCCAGGACTTGGCGCCAAATCAATGTCATCGAACCCGTCTGCCAAGGCCCAGGTCTTGGTAGCTTTGCGTGGGGTTGTCGGTGGCTTCCCGGTAAGACTCGCCGACGTAGATGTAGAGACCGTAGATAGGCCGGACTGGTGGTTGTCCCGGACCCCAACAGGACGACGGTTTCGGCTGTCGCTATCACGTAGCTCTTGCTGGAGAAACTTGAGTTCAGTTTTGGCAATCTTCTCAGCAGTCTGCGCGGCTTCTAGCGTTTGCTTGAAAATGGATATTTGTGCATCGTGCCGCTGTCGTACTGCAGCTAAAGACACCTCGTGATCTTTAGATGTGCGTTCGAGCTTAGACCGTACAATAGCGGTCTCTCCCTTGGCAGAATTAAGCTGCTGTGTAAGAAGAGATATCCGGCGCTGCAGTTCGAGGGCATCTGATGTATCGACCTGGGCTACATTCAGTGGAAGTGTCGAGTTGGGAGCATAGGTTTGTGAGGTATGGGGGGCGGCCAGCCGTGACTGGTAGGGTTGCTGGGACTGCTGAGACAGTTGGATAGATTTAGTTTGTTGCGATGGGTACGGCTGCACAAAGGGCCGATTAGGGTTCGACTGAGATTCTGGTGGCCTAGAGTATTGGGTGGGCTGTGGTCTATTGTACTGCGTCGGCTGCGGCCTATTAAATTGTGTTGGCTGGGGCCGGTTGTATTGTGTGGGATGTGGCCTGTTGAACTGAGTAGGCTGGGGTCGAATAGAGCCATTCAGGAGCTGGGAAACTACCGGGCCAGACACGGACTGCTGCTGCTTGGGCGGGAGCTGCGGACGGACTGAGCCTCCGGGCGGTGGACGCATGGGCATCGCAGAAACTGTTGGGTTTCTCTGTGGCGGGAGATGTCGGGAGCCGGGAGCCAGGGCATTGTAGTTGTATGGAAGATAGGGAGCAGCAGCTTTCGTGCTGTATGCATGTGACTGTGCTTGTGCTTGTGCTTGTACCTGTGCCTGTGCTTGTGCTGCTGCGTGCGACTGTGGCTGTTGCGTTGACCCCAAGGCCTGTGCCTGGGTGGCCTGGATAGCCTGTTGCTCAAGTTCTAGCAAAGCACCATCGGTAAGGTCGTCGAGTTCATCGTCGTAGAATTCATCAAACTCCATTTTCGTGTCATGGTGTATTGATTGGTCGGTGCGCAACTGAAGGGGATGTCATGAAAGAAGAGAGAGCTAGAAAGTCACGATAGTTTGTCAGCCTTGCTGCATCCAGGGGCTTTTTGTTTAGCGTGGCGGTGGGGGTGGGGCAGGAAACAGACAATCCTTCAGCCTCGCCAAATTTGGTTTGATGGGGAAGATGAAGAATCCTGACAGCGACCGGCGGGGCCAAGACCGAGCCCAACAAACAGGGCAACAAATAAAATGAACCCTAGTTCAGTTAAGGAGCAAAGCTAGGTAAATTTCCGTGGCAGCCGCGTCACTTAGGGTGCTAAATAGACATACGTACAGTAAGGCCTTAATAAGCTAACCCTAGAAACCCAGGCTATAGCTTTGAGCTTTTGTCAAAGGCTTTGTACTATGGTTCAAGGCAGTAGTTTATCTTTTAATTCTTAATAATTCTTTCTTTCACGCTCTTCAGTCTGTCAGTATTCAATTCAATTCAAGTCTTCTTCTATTCCTTTGTCTCTTTTCGCCCTTCTTCCACTTCATCGTCACTCCTTTTTTCTTTCTTTTTCTTTTTGCTGGCTTCTACTTGCTTAGTTTGACTCCACAACAAAGTCAAATTTCCGTCCTTTTTATTCTTTTATTTTATCCTCGATCTTATTTTCCCCCAACTAATATTGTCTTCTTTTCTTCCCTTTCTTCCTTTTGGCTCCCACCTGACTTCAACTCTTGTGTGTGAGGCTAGTGAACGGCGACAAGACACAGGCTTCTATCCCCCCTCCAAAAAGGAGCTTTGACCGATCAACCCGACCCGACCGGATCCAAGACTCGGGACCGACTTCTTGCCCCAGTCTGACCATACCGACCCGACTCTTCCGCAAACCATATTCGCCATGGCTCGGAGCCGCAAGGGCAACAAGGCCGGCTCGCACGCCGGTGATGCTAGCGATGATGGCAGTTGCAGCTCACCTGTGCAAAGCCACAGATCTATGGCGCAAAGTAGTAACCGAGCGAAACCGGCTGTTGAGGTGAGATGCTATAACCAATCCTCTTGTCCTCGTCCCCGCGTGCACCCTTGCTATCTGTCTTCTATCCTTCGATTCTTCACTTGCTCCTCGTCTCCCGTTATTCCCATCACCTCGCTACACTTGTCATTTCTTGACTAACTCTCTTACTTCTTCCCTAGTCCAAGGAAAACCAGCGCCAGGCCGAGTTTGAAAAGAAAAAAGCCAACTTCTTCACACGTACTCTATGGACCTTGATTATGGTCTTCGGCTTCGTCGCCGCCCTTGCCGCTGGCCACATCTACGTCATCGTCATCATCACTGTTGTGCAAATAATCAGCTTCAAGGAGGTCATCGCCATCGCCAATGTGCCCAGCCGTGCCCGCCAGCTGCGGCAAACCAAGAATCTCAACTGGTACTGGCTAGCTACTACTATGTACTTCTTGTACGGCGAATCTGTAATTTACTACTTTAAGCATATCGTGCTGGTAGACAAGGTGCTGCTACCGCTGGCCACCCACCACCGCTTTATTAGCTTTGTGCTCTATGTGTTTGGTGAGTTTAGCATGAGACAAGAAGAGACTCAAACAAAACAGTCTCAAGTCTTTTGTATCCCACACTGCCTATTTCCCATGCCTCCCGCCCTTACTAACGTGTGATGGCAGGCTTCGTCTTCTTTGTCTCCACCCTTCAGGCCGGCCATTACAAGTTCCAGTTCACCCAGTTTGCCTGGACTCACATGGCCCTCTACCTCATCGTTGTCCAGGCGCACTTCATCATGAACAATGTCTTTGAGGGCATGATATGGTTCTTGCTTCCCGCCACTCTTGTCATCAACAACGACATTTGGGCTTACATTTGCGGGATCACCTTTGGCCGTACCCAGCTGATCAAGATCTCGCCCAAGAAGACAGTCGAGGGCTTTATTGGCGCCTGGCTCATGACAAACGTCTTTGGTGTTCTTACTGCGAAGCTAATGATGCGTAGTGGCTTCTTCATTTGCCCTGTCACTGTGAGTGTTTTTCTCTCTCCTGCTTCCGTTGAAGTTCTAGGATGAAAAGAAGAGCAAGATAACTGCTCCGCTCTTCTCTGCATCAAGTGTAAACACTAACGCCTGGAATTTAGGATCTGGGTGCCAACGTCTTCACCGGCCTTGACTGTGTACCTAACCCCGTTTTCGTACCCAAGGTCTACTCGCTGCCCCAGTTTGTATTCCTGCCCCCCGGCTTTAACTTCTCTTTCACCACCGAACCCATGATGTTCCACACCCTGGCCCTGGCAACCTTTGCCTCTCTGATCGCGCCATTTGGTGGCTTCTTTGCTTCGGGTCTCAAGCGTACCTTTAAGATCAAGGACTTTGGTGACTCGATCCCTGGCCATGGTGGTATGACGGACCGCATGGACTGCCAGTTCATCATGGGATTCTTTGCATACATGTATTATCACAGCTTCATTGCTATTCACAAGGCGTCGCTGGGCAGTGTCATGGAAACTGCCATTACTGGCCTGACTGTCGAGGCTCAAATTGAGCTTGTGCGTGGCATGGCCAAGCATCTGAACAACCAGGGCGTGTGGGGTGTAAAGGTAAGACAAGGAATTCCTACCGTCGTGTCAAACGACCATTTTGGCCTGAAGAATTCTTCACTAACAACCTGGCTTGCTTACAGACTCTCGAGTGTCTATCGGATTCCATGACACAGTAAGGTAATGCGGTAGTAGTAGTAGTAGTGGTAGAGGAGTGCGCACATACAAAGTACGGGGGTGAGCCTCCTTTTTGTTCCTTGGTTCTGGCCTACCTCGTCTACTATTGTCTCTGTGGCCGTTTTACATGAGATGGGGCGAGCTCACCAAGGGACGAGACAAAACGCAACTTGCGGCAAAGAGAGAACGTTTTTTTTCTTCGCTTTTCCTCTTTTTTTCTACTGTATTTGTTGAGTGCTGGGATTTTCATGACCTCTGAGAAAAAAAAAGCTGTTTAGAGTTGGATGAGGTATTATTGTTAGCAGCAAGAAAAAAAGTTATTTGCATGTGAAAATGGGACCCAAGCAAGCACAACTACGCCAGTAACCAATGAGACCAACCCAACATACAAAGCATTAAGCAATATGCATAAAGACAAGCAACGTGTTATTAGTGCTCACGATCTAGAGTTTGCTTGCTATCTAGTCCATATATGTTCATCCCCAACACTTTGCATTCTCAACCGCCAACAGGATGGACGCACTCCTACCCCCCCCCACGCCCGCCTTCTCTTTCCCTCTACTCAACCATCACAATGCGGCCTTCTAGTTTCGGTGCTATCACTCGTGTCCAGTCCACCGCCAAATCCTCATGCTTGGTTGCATCGCAAACGACGGTATTGACTCCTGCCTTGTGAGCCCATTTGGCGAAGAACTTGCGCAATAGGAGAATCTCACTATCGATCTTGTCAACCTCATCGTCATCGTTGTCGTCTTGGTCATCTGCTTCCTTATCACCAGCCCCGGCCTCTCCATCCACGCTCCCGTTGTCGTTGACAGGCCTGCGGCCAATGCCCAACCGACGATTCAACCACTTATTCCATGCCGATGTCCCTGCTAGGCCTGTGGATTCATCAGCCTTCTTGGCTTCGTTCTTCGCCTCCGTGGTCTCGCTAGGTTTCCCAAAAGACTTCTGGATGTTAGTGGTATCGGCA
Source organism: Ceratocystis huliohia (assembly GCA_038382965.1). Taxonomy (NCBI): domain Eukaryota; kingdom Fungi; phylum Ascomycota; class Sordariomycetes; order Microascales; family Ceratocystidaceae; genus Ceratocystis; species Ceratocystis huliohia. Next base: position 15,385 of record JAXCEX010000219.1, read on the forward strand.
GACTCTAGTGGCACTAGTTTATGGGCTATTGCGTCCCAGTGGGTGCTTAGATACCGCCATTTGCCAACAGTGCGGAGGCCCATAAAGTACTGTCGCATCATGGCTGAGATCAGAATGCCGTTTTCTTCGCACACGATTTCCTCGGCAACGCCGCCTTCTGGCTCAACAAGGAGAGAACTGTAGCCATCTGCAGGGCAAAAAGGGTTAGTTGGCTGCTTTTTAAAAGAGAGCTAAAACAAACCGCTACTGCTACTGTTGTCTTCGACCTAGCCTAACTTACCTTTACCACGACCCATATACCCCCGTGTGGCTAGTGTGTACTTTTTGTCTAGCACAATAGGGCTCCCGCCTAACGTGGCTTCAACGATTCTCTTGCCAGGCGCAAGCTTGGGGTCAAACTTGTAGACAATGTTGGAGACTTGGGGGAAACGGCCTTCGAGAGCCGGGTATTGGCACACTCCGTTTTCTAGGGCATCCCAGATAGCCTGGCCTGTGACTCTAATGAGGATTGCAGGATCTTCAAAAGGGAAGCAATTAGTGATGTCTTTGACAAGAAGCACTCCAGGCGGGTAGATGGTGTCTCCGCGGATCGTGCCAGAGGCCATGAGTGCCGCATCCGCCCCGTAATGCCCACGCATGATGTCGCACACAAAGTTCCCCATGTTGCTTTCACGCGTGCGCACAGTCACAAAGCGGGCATCGAGTGGCACAGCAGTCCATCCCACCGGCTTTGCTAGGTTGTGTTTTAGCGAGGCTGTAAGATTTTCGACGAGAGCGCTAGCTTCAGCGTCTGGGGCCACGTCGGAGCAGATATCGCGGCGGAGGATGTCAAAGTCCCACTTTCCAGAGCCGTCTGTCCTTTTCCAGCCCTGGATGTAACTCAGGTTCTTGAAGTCGGTGCCTGATCGCAGCACGTGCGTGCCCTTGATGTAGGCGTGAGCGTAGTAGTGGTCGTGGCCTCCGAGAATCAGGTCAAACAGCCCGTCCGTGTTTTCCGCCAGCTTGTTGTCGTTGGGCTCTCGCTGGTGGCTCACACAGACAACTAGATCAGCACCGTCGGCCCGGAGCTTGGGCACGATTTCTTTTGCAACGGCCGAGGCAGACTTATAGATAATGTTGGGCGGCAAGCTGTTGATGGTGGCCAGCCATTCACGCTCACCAAGGCCCAGAAAGGCGATCCTGACCCCAGTAGGAGTGGTGATCCAATGGGTTTGTTTGGCGCCGCCCAGCGGGACGTTATCGCCAAGAGCAGGATCAAAAACATTGGCAAGGAGCCAGGGAAATGTGCACTTGGAGGTTAGATGAGAGAACTGAGCCACGCCAAAATCGAAATCATGGTTCTGATAGTGTGTGTTCCCAGCCGTTGGGGAAAATGGATTAGCGTAGGAAGACTAGGCTTGGAAAGATACACACGATACTTACGCCTACACAAGCAACATCAGTTCCAATAGTGTTGAGAACGGGGACCATGTGTTCGCCTAGGACAGCGGTGTCAGCGGCGAGTTGAGATGCAAGACGGATGCTATTTTCTTTTTCTTTTTCCTCCTACCCCTTCCGGTTTCAAAACCCGAAATCCCGGAACTTCTGCAAGCGTCATAGGGGCTTGCTCACCTTTAGTTACCGAACTCTCCAAGCTAGGATTGAAAGCATCGCCAGAAAACACCGTCACCAGGCCTGCCGTCTTGGTCTCAGCAGACTCCCGATACTCGTTGACAACACTAACGAAACGGGCAAGGCCGCCAACAGGTTCCGCACTCGACTGCTCCAGGTGGTAGACATCGTTGTAGTGTAGCAGCCGAACGTAAGCAGCGGCAGGGCTGTCCGAGGGGCGATTAGACTTGTAAGTCACCGAGGCATGGGATGGGAGGCTCATAGTAATTATTGGAATGAGGCTAGCTAGCGAAAGATGTGGATAGGCGGCAGGGACTAGAAGATGGAGAAAGAGTAAGTAGGGCAGACAGGAGAACAAGAAATGAGATAAAGGGCGTGGGGCTGGGGAGAGAACCAAGGCAGAGCCAATAGAGATAGAGATGGGGATCATACATAGAGTGGGATAACATGGACAAGTTTAGTTGTTAGAGGGGTATGAGGCAATAGGCTAGACTACGCCATGTGTCAGGCTATGGTATGGGCTATAGATAACAGATCGCACACTAGAAAGCTGGAGCTACACAAAACTGCATAGCTAGAAGTAGCTTGTCTAGCTAGTTGTATGCAAGCTGTAATCATTGGCCAATCGCTGCTGCCCAATTAGTCGAGGAGGGGGGCCCTGTAGCTTGTTTTGCATGCATATATCTGAGACGGCCTTGCATGAAAGAGCGAGTACAGTAGTACCTCACCTCATGCTCTACAGTAGCTGAGAGAAGTGATCCAATTAAAGTTGATGCAATAAACTAGGTACAGCTATGTACAGCATGCGAGCACACGCAATACATAGTACACTGCGCTTACCCTACTATACTCTACACATATAGACGCATCTCCAGCATCAGTGCATGTTCCTTTTTACTGCCACGTTTCACCTCCAAATGGCAGATAGAACAAACAATTCCCCCTCTCCCCTCGGCACCCAGTCAATCACACTGCAGTCTCTATTTGACAAGACGACGGCCACTGATAGCACTACTAGGCACAAAGGCGCACCCTGCCACAACCGGCAGGCCATTTACAAGCCCAGAATCGACAGGCCTAGCGTTGCAAGACCAGGAACACCCTGCACAAAGAGAATCTTCTTGTTGCTCGTAGCTGCACCAAATATTCCCGCTACGCTCACACAGCCCGCAAAGAACACCTTCAGTTGGCTGGCAAACGCCGTGTCCGGATGCACCAGACCCCACGCCAGCCCGGCTGCGAGAAACAGATTATACAGGCCCTGGTTAGCAGCCAGCACCTTGGTGTTCTCAGCAAACTCAGCCTTTAAGCCAAACGCACGGCGGCCTGCAGGCTTAGTCCACAGAAATATTTCGAGAACGGCAATGTAGCCGTGGAGGGCCGAGAGAGCCGCGGTGGCTGCAGTAGCAAGCATAGTAGCGAGAGAGAGCACACGAGGAAGAGAAAGAAGAAAAGGGAGCAAGACGGTGCGCTAAATGAGGCAGGAATCTGCGGACAGGCTGGAAGTTGTTGCGGGCAGGAAGAGGACTAAATCACAGGGAAGGCGAGGAGTAGGAGCTTCTGTTGCGATCATTCCTCTCCCAGTCTCTGCGGAGGTCCCTGTCTTCGCAAGCCTCGCTTTTGGCCACCCCCTCCTTGCCACTACAAGTGCCGAGACCACCAAGTACTAGGGTTACCGGAAGGTTAGGGTTAGTGAGTTAAGCTTGAGCCAAAGCTCCAGTTACCTCGGCTCGTGAGAGAGGCTCAGAAGCTAGCCAATTAGAGCCTGCGCGCATTTAGCCCATGCGACCAACCTGTAGCAAGCTGCCGAAGCCGAGCATTTGGAGAAGCGCAGGCTTAAACTTGCTTACAGTGCTTATTTGGAAAGCAGCTTGCTATATATATGTGTATGCTGGCGTGCCGCAGTCTCCTCTCTTTTTTCACTACTGCACACTCTCTCTTCTAGTTTTCATTGTTCTCTCTCCCGCACTTGTCTTCCCACTACTTTCTTCTTATATCCTCTCCGCCAAACTTGCTAGCCATGACCGAACGCGTCGCTTCACTTCTTGGCCATCTCGCTCCTGGCTCCAGCCTGTCCAAGATCCAACAGAAAAACCCTGACGATGTGGTCATCACTCTAGCCGTGCGTACACCGCTATGCAAGTCTTTCAAGGGCGGCTTCAAGGACTCCCAGCTTGAAGACATAGTATTTCTGCTGCTGCAACAGGTTAAACAGCGCAGCGGGCTAGACCCCAAGCTAGTAGAAGACATTTGCTTGGGCAATGTATGCTCTCCCCTTCGTCCCCTTTTCCTGGCTTCGTATTTCTAGGCTATGTAGCCGCGCCAATCTACTTGCGATATGCTAACTAGCTACTGGCTTTTACCCGCTATAGGTCTCAGATGGCAAAGCCTGCTACAAACTGCGCTGCGCTGCGCTCGCCGCTGGATTCCCAAACACCACATCTGCCTATTCCGTCAATCGCTTCTGCTCGTCCGGTCTCAAAGCGACCGCCGACATTGCCGCTGCCATCTCTACTGGCTCTATAGAAATAGGCCTTGCTGTCGGCGCAGAGTCCATGACGGCTGGCGGTGACAAGATCGATGAGCCCTTCTCGCAGACTGTCCTGGATGCTAGCCAAGAAGCCCGCGACGCGATCGAGCCCATGGGCTGGACCAGCGAAAATGTCGCCAAGGACTTCGGGCTGAATCGCCAGGTCTTGGATGAGTACGCTGCCGAGTCTTACCGCCGTGCGGAACAGGCTCAAAAGACGGGCGCGTTTGACGATGAGATTGTTCCTATAGTCGCCAAGGTCAAGGGACCCGATGGCGCATTGAGAGAGGTCACCCTGACTAAGGATGAGGGCATCCGGCCTGGCACCACAGCCGAAAAACTCAGCAAGGTCAGAGCCGCCTTTCCCCAATGGGGAGGCGCAACTACAGGTGGAAACGCCTCTCAGATCACCGATGGCGCCGCTGCAGTGCTGCTAATGAAGCGAAGCACAGCCCAGCGTCTTGGCCAGCCTATTCTGGCAAAATACGTGGGCAGTACAGTGGCTGGCCTGTCGCCCCGAGTCATGGGCATCGGCCCTACTGTGGCCATCCCAAAACTTCTCAGCCAGCACAACATCACGTTGAGTGACATTGACGTCATAGAGGTTAATGAGGCCTTTGCAACCATGGCTGTCTATACTAAAGACTTCCTTGGCCTTGACTACCAGAAGATGAATCCCAAGGGTGGAGCCATTGCTCTTGGACATCCTCTAGGCTGCACTGGCGCACGGCAGATCGTGACTGGCTTGAGTGAGTTGAGGCGGCAGAAGAAGAAGATGCTGCTCACGAGCATGTGCATTGGCACTGGAATGGGCATGGCGGGACTGTTTGTGAACGAGGCGTGATTTTATTTATAGGATGACACGGTACCCGCATCTGTAGTCATGCGTAGATGCATAGGGCTAAGTTTGACGCAATACAGGATGGCTTAGAGTCAAGCTGCTGCCCTTGTTTTTTTTTTGTATTGGAGTGAATGGTACGGGTTGGAAGAGAGGTAATATGTCAGTTCATAAAATAGCCTAGTCAATTTCATTTCGGTCATTTATAGCAAACTTTCGTGCTGTGGTAGCCATAGCCGCCACTTGACATATATGTACAGGATATATAATAGCCTAGAAAAGCGTAGATATGAGTTCAAGATGATGATGATGCAACAGCAGCCTCACTCTCTGCCCGTTCTGTTCGTCTCACCGCCTCGTAGACATCGGCCGTAAGCCTCTGCTCACCAACCATATTGACGATACCGCTCCTTTCCATCATGTCCCGGACTGGATGGCCAATGCCTGGGCAGCGACTAAAGAACACGCGCACGCCCTGGTCACAGTAATTGCGTACGATTTCCTCCAAAACTTGCGTGCCTGAGCCGTCCAGCGACGTGACGCCATGGATGTCAAAGATGATGTTGCGGTTACTATCACGCGCACGGGTAGCCGGGCGGGCAGGGTGAACCATAGCTCCGTAGCGCTCTAATCTGCGGAGTCTGCTGCGCAGTTCACCAGTGTTGGCAAATGTAAGTGGCTCAGGGATCTTAACGATCAAGCAGCCCTCAAAGAACTCGAGGCGCTCAGGGTGAAGTTCTGCATTGTCGAACCGATTGGTTCCTGGCACGCGACCAAGAATCTGAATACGAGGCCGGGTAGAATGGCGAATAACCTGAAGTAGCGAAAGTCCGATTCCAATAGCAATGCCAAAAGTAAGGGAAAAGAAGATGGTTGAGAAAAAGATGGTCGCCATGAGAGCAAGCTCGGTCCAGCCCTGGATGCGAAGGAAGAAGGAAATATCATGAGGGGCTTCTTCAATAAGGGACCAAGCAACCACTGAGATCATGGAGCTGAGGACAGGTTTCTACGAGATCGGGCAAGTATATGCAAAATGTTAGAAATTGCGAATCGTGTAAGAGTAGACGGACAAAATAAGAAAGGGAGGAGAATAGCAAAATATTGCATCTTATGACGTCATACAAAGGCGGCTAACTTACGGGAATGTAGTAAAAGTAGGGTAGCATCCACTTGATAGAGCCCAGTGTTAGGAGACTCAAAAACACCGAGCTCATAGGACTTCGTCCACCAGTAGACTTGTTGACTTTTGACCTTCCGTAACCCCCAAAAGCAGGAAGGCACATGAAGCAAGATGCTACCAGATTCGCCATGCCGAGGGCCACAAGTTCTCTATTAGCGCTAAGCTCAATAGTAGGAAATTCGGGAGAGCCGCCAAGTCCACGCGCAGCGACTGAAGACTCAAAAAAGCCTAGAAGAGCAATAAGAAAAGACGTGCTCATCCCATTGCGAATGTGCTTGATCATTGACGACTGGAAGGGCCAGTTGAATGTAAACAGATGGCCAGATACGGCCTCGACAGGGCCCAGAATTTCGACACCGTGTTGGTCCCAATCGAGCCTAGCACTAAGCACGGAGAAAAGAACGACAACAAGGAGGCGGTCTGGAAAGTAGGCGACCCAGGGCTGTCGGGGCTGAAGATGATGTTTGAGCGTGCTAGAGACAGGGTTGGTTATGTTAGTACATAAGTTTAGCGCTAGATCAATCGGCAGAGAATGTAGCTTTGCGAGGACTTCAGCTAAGCGTAGAAAATCAAAGTGACTAACCGGAAGAACATGATGGCAACGAAGCTAGATAGAGCCACAATTGCTGTCATTCGGTGCATTCTGTGTAGATTCTCCATGACAAACACAATCTTGTCCCAAGAGCTTCCGTGGGAAGCTCCTGTTTGCTTGGCACGGGCAGCCAATCCAAGCTCAGGGATCAACTGATCCACAGCAATGACAAAGCCTACAGCTGAAATGAAGCCGCGCAGAAATGGACGACTTAGCACACTGTCCAAGAAGCCGAGACGGGCTAGGCCTGCAATCAGCACTGTAGTAGCCGCCATTCCCACAACAACGCCAGCAATTTGGGCATGGAGCATATCATTGTCCTCATTACCCGGACTGCCGTCGATGCTAGCTTTGACGACGGTTCCAACAAGCAGAGACCCAGCAGCTTCTGGGCCGACTACCATGTGTGGAGAGCTGCCCAAAAGCGCATATATCATGGGCGCAAAAAAGAACGAGTAGAGACCGTTTATTGGGGGCAGATGGGCAAGGTTACTGGCAAGCGATAGAGCCATGGGGATGTAGATGGTAGCCATCGTGAGAGCTGCTGTCAGATCGCCACTTATGTACGACACCTTGTATTGGCGCAGCCACGACGTGCAAGGGACATAGTATTGGAGATACCTAGAACAAAGGAATACAGAAGACATGGGGACATGGTGTCAGCAGGCTAGCGAATACAGCAAAATTTGCGGTTTTTTAGGGGTTCAGCGAAACGGAATGTCATGTAGAGGCCCAAGGCTAGACTTAGTTGGAGGCATAGAGAAAAGGCGGAATACATGGAGCCTTAGTTGAGGTGTCGAAAAGCAGCATATACGTACATCATGAGCTTTTCTTTTGGGGTTTGAGGCTCTCCGGAGTTCCCATTTGGACCTTTGCCACGCGCGGGGTCTGCATCTGGATTATCACCATCTACCACATAGTTCAAGACGCTGCCGTTTGGGTCTACCGCATTATTATCACGGTCATGATAGAATAGCGACTGCTGCTCACTCATGAGACTGAATGGACTCCCGCTTCGTTGAGGCGAGAATGTGCCGTGAGCTGATGATTGCAGAGGGCCATTCTGGGCGGCGTTGCTGTTGTTAGTTTTGTCGAGAAGATGTGTCGTTTCGGTTGGCGCATCACGAGGCCTGCGGTTAAGGCCTAGGGCCGCAGTATAGGATGACGACGAAGGCGCCATTTCAGCCTCATTGCGAGAGGCACCAGCCATTTCATGCACAGCAGCTATAAGATAGATAAATAATATGGGGTAGCGGGATAAGGCTAAAGAATAAGTAGAGTGAAGGGGGAAAGAGGAGAAGAGGAGAAGAGCGAGAGGGAGGCGATATGTAGAGGTAGGAATATGAGGCAAAGGCTGGGAGCAATAAATTGATAAGGAAGCAAATGTACTAGGGTAAGATGTTAGGGTTACAAAGACCCTCTATTATTGGTCAAGATATTAGGAAATATCCTTTGAATCCAAGGCGGCCAAATGCCTGCATTCGTTGAGAGCATGATTGGTCGGCGCTTCGTTGTTGGTTGGTCGAACCGGGCTGAAAAGAGCCAGAGAGTTGAAAAGATATGGGAGAGTTGAAGAGTAGTAATAAACCACAAATAGGAAGGCCAAGAAACAAGGACTGACGTCGTTGAGGAGAGCGGGAGGATGAGGAAAAGCGGGCCGGAATTCCCGCACGTGGTCACGTGCCTCTAGAGCGACTGTTGAAGCAAACTTCCAGCCTGGTTCCGTATGAAGTTCGGGTAAACTGATAAGACGATGTGCTTATCAGAAGAAGGGGTTATTAAATATTGAATAGATCTTATTGGTTGAATCAGTTGCTTTATTAAGGTTTTTTTATCTACATGCTCTCTCAAGACTTCCTTCCTTTTTTGTTTGAACATATGAGGGTCTCAACCCTTTCATGGACGTTCAGCCACAAGAGATGTGGGTCTTGTTTCGAAGAAGTGGGTCACGTGTGGAACGCCACTCAACGCGTACGGTGCGCCACGAAACATTAAATGTGAAACGAGGAGTAGCCAAACTTTTGATCAACTTTTCATAATAAATTAAGGACCAATTTTACAGCGACATCAAAACGTGTTGAGAAAACTTCCACGAGGGTCCCGGAGAAGGTTCGGGTAAACATATAAGACGGGTGTTTTATCTGAGAAGAAGAGGGCGAGTGAGTATAAATGGAAAGAGGAGTAAACAGACTTTTCATTTAACTTGATATAAAATATTTAAGGACCAATTTAACAAAACAGCATGTATCCTATGGTGTAAGGCTTCACGGAATACAAGATAAACGGTTTGTATAACGGCTGTATTAAAAGAAGGAAATCAACTAGCTAGTGCGTGGGATTGACAGGCATTTATGCGCAGGGAATATTGGAAATGAAAATGGGGTGAACGATCGTGTAGGATTGAGCAGGAAGCTCGATCCTTTTGCTAATGATGAAGCTAGACGATGTTAGTGGGAAGACATGTCAACGAGGCTGTCCTCAGCTTCCCGTAAGCGTTGCCAACTGTCGTCTCGTCCCTGATCATGACCCTAAAAGACTCACTCAGACTGAGCTCGAGGATTCTCATGGCCATGTCTTCGTCCTTCTGCTTCTTGTTGGTGTCCGGGCCTTTCTTGTCCCGAACCTTATCCGGGACCCTCGTGGAAGTTTTCTCAACACTATATATACTTTCTATAACAAGTGGTCCTTATTTTATTATGTAAAGTTGATGACAAGTTTGGATACTCCTCTTTTCATATATCATAACCCCTTTTTTGACAAGTCCATCGTCTTATCAGTTTCCACGAACTTCATCCGGAGCTCGACTGGAAGTCTGTTTCAACGCTTTCCCAAATACTACCCCTGACTCATAGATAGACTTGATAAACCATTCTGATCTACTCCCAGCTACACGCCAAAGATTCCCCACAGAATGACTTAGAAAACCATTCAGATTTAAAAGCATTAACACACTTTACTAAGAAAAGAGATGATATGATAACAAAATCAATTTAAATGTATGGAGGTTTAAGAATGCGATCTAGACGAGCTAAGAAATGTAAAGATCAGGACCATGTATGCAATATCAATGTCATTGTATGAATGCCATGGGTGACGATGCTGAACTCATAATCCCAAAGAACCGCATTGCCAAATATTTATATATGGCCTACAAACCGCTAAGAGAGTTTCTAAAGAAGCAGTGGAGGGGTTGACGCTGGTGCTGGTAGCATAGCTAGGGGCAGTGCTAGTGCTTGTCGTTTTGGTAAAGAGGAGGGGCGCCAGGAGTGTCGCTGGGAACGTTGAAGGCCTTGGGGCTGGCGCAGTACATACGATCGGTCGAGAAGGGCAAGCCGCTTTCCGGAGTCCAGTTAGAGGTTTCCTGGTACTCAGAGGTGCAATCCAAGGTAATCTCGGCAGAGCCGGCGTGTTCGAATCTGTTGAGAGTTAATATACTAGTTTCCCGACATTTAGGAAGTTGGGATTAAAAGGACTTACTGTTTAGTGTCACACAACCAGCCAGAGGCCAGATTCAGGACCAAGGTTTCACTGTTGTATCTGAATTCCACGTAGCTAATAATGGTGCCCTTGCAATCGAACAACTGATCACCTCCGAACTCGGGAGTGGTGCTCTTTCCACTGCACTCAATGGGATAGGACAGAGCATCGCTAGTGACTTTGAACTTGACCTCACTGTTGGTATAGGTGTTGGTGGGGTTGTTGGCAGTCTTAACCCATCCATAGGTGAAGTCAGAGACGGTCCACTTCTGGAAGTTTAGAGAAGGCTGCATGCAAGGAAGCTCCTCGTCTACACGAGGGAGGACAGCGACAGCCATAGTAGAGCCGGTAACGGCAAGGACGGCTAAAATAGAAGAGGCAGCAACCATTTTGTGTGGTTTAGAAGAGAGTAATGAGAAGTGATTAAAAATGAATGCAAAAGAATGAAGAGTTTAATGTAAGGAGGAGTGAAAACGATGGTAGATGATGCTGAAGAGGATGAGAGAGGATGGGGGTGGTGGAGAAAGAGAGTTAGAAATGTGGCAAACAGAGGAGAAGGGCCAGCCTTTTGTATCAATTGCGATGCTAGTAGAGGCACCGTTCTTCATAATATCGTGTGGGAGTGAGTGGGAAAATGGGTGTCCGGCATTGGACAAGCTAGCAGGCCAGCCCAAGTCAGACCAGCCAAGCCAAGCCAAGCCAGAAAAGTCCATCCACTTCGCAAGATCCCGGGATCTACAGCCACGCCCATACAGACATAGCCTATAACCCATAATCTATAGCTTAAATTCAACGAGAGACTGGGGTGACAAGACATCCATGCTGCCAAGTCACGTTGCCTGAAGCTTTCTCTTCTCTTTCTTTTCCCGTAGGCCTTTCTGTTGTGACTATGTATCTCTCCCTCTATCTGTCTATCTTCTCTAACACTTGAAGGGGGCAAGGACTGTTATGTTGCTATTTCAGAAGTAAAAGTTGCAAAAAAGACGTTAAGACATGCACAACACAACATACACAGGTACAGATACACGAGACACGTGAAGCTGCATTTAGCGTGGCTTAGGTGACATTCCTTTGCCGGCACTCAACTACCATCTTGTCGCATGTTGTTCACTAGGCCTTGTACAGGCACCTTACTCTCTCTTTAGTGGGCAAAAAATCGTCCTTACTTTGCTTTAACCTAAACTATACCCAGATTAAACTTCGCCTCCGCTCGACCTACCCTCCCCCAAGCCCAAGCGATTCCACTCCCCATCCTCTTCTTCTCTCGTATAAGGAAATACTTCCCCTTCTTGATCTGAGATTTTCTGTCAAGTATGATGTTGTTTATTCTCTATCCGAAGGACCCTGGGAGGCCCTTTGCGTTTGGGTTTTTTGTAGAACCCCATGTTTTCCCCGGAAGGAAAAGACACCAGGACTTGGTGGGCTTGGTTGCTGTATAGCCTATCAAAGGCTTATATGTAGTGTAACAAATTACCTTGTGTTGCTTGTTGGCAGATGTGAGGAACGGGAAAGTCATGTAACAAATGAGGCGGTACACAGCAAGCAAGCTTTGGCATAAGAACGTACATAACCGAGCTATTTCGAATTACCTAAACCTAAACTGCCGCACTACGGCACAATATGACTTTAGACCGAAGGCTTACGGCCGGACTAAAAATATACTTGTCTTCCAAGCACAGTCATAAGGCTGAATATTTGAGTTGGTCCTGTCGTAGCCTTGACCTAAACTGAGTACTCGGTCCCAGCGCAAACATTATCAGTCCCATCTAAATGACATCACACACTCTGGCCTGGCCCTAATTTCTTTTAAGCCTCTCTCGACTTCACCTCACTTCTGTGTTCTTTTCAGATGTTATAGTGTTTGATATCCATACTATCTCCATGCCGAGCAACATCCATACCTTCCGAGACGGGTTGTTTGCTGTTCAAGAAGAAGATGTTATTTGATTGCCTTCTACAAAATTCTCACCGCAACATCTGCCACTGTACATACACACTGCCAAGTCAACTAATGGCCTGCTGTACTTTTTCTGGGACGCATTAAAAAGGTAGGATCATATTTGTAATCAGTGGAACATATGCCTAAAGGCTGATAGGATCATATTTGTAATCAGTGGAATATATGCCTAAATGCCGATAGGATCATATTTGTAATCAGTGGAGTACATGCCTAAAGGCTGATAAGTCTATAAATTAGCTATGGTAAGCTCAAGCTAGAAATTTCCAAAGTTGGGGATTGCTTTGTTATTCCTACTAGGGACAGACTCATACATCTCAAGTCTTTGGTGATACATAGCTATGTCGCACGGAATTCGAAAGTACTTCTAACTAACCCTATCAGTAAACGTCCTAATTTGTGTTGTATCTGTTGTGACATACGTTGTATTATTCGAGTTAATTAAGGACTAAGTTCTAAATCTCTTCACAACATCGTGTGCCACGCATCTATATAACGTATTTACCCGATGTTATTCCGAGCGGTACTGGAAGCTACCTCACATATTTACCCGATGTTCACCCGGATGGTGGCGGAATATCCACAACATTTCCCCAGATTTGGCACTATTCCGGGGTTCCATTGTTTATGTCATCCGGTACCGATCGGACGTTTATGTTTGACCGAAAGGTGTTGAACTTCAGAGCGCTCAATGGTTTGGTAAATCCGTCAGCCAGCATCTCTTCGGTTGTAACATAATCCAGCTTTGTTTTTCCTTCGCGTATCCATTCCTTGATTGCATGGTACTGTACATCGATGTGTTTGGTTCTGGAGCTGGTTCCCAAGTTGTTTGCAATCTTCAGAGCTGCTTGGTTATCGCCATAAATCAGTGTGCTGTTTCGCAGTTTGATAGGTGTAAGGGCTGCGCCTGGAGATACGGTGGGTCTGAGCCCCACACATGAAGTCCATAAAACCCCTCACAAATCCAGATAGCATAGTTAGATAGTTTCTCCTCCTTTTCCCCTCAATGCACACTCTCTGAATATCCGAACCTGCTACAATGAACATCTTGTAGACTAAACCGTGACAATAGGTTGGGCCGATTGCTTCAAGATGCTTTCTGATTTCAACATCTTGAGACACCATGTTGTCAATCTGTTTATCCAGATGCCCTCTTTGGCACAAGGGGTGAATCCGACATATTCTGATTCCGTGGTTGATGTGGCGACACTCCGTTGCTTTTACGATTTCCACAGGACCGGTCCACCGGCAAGCATGAATATCATGCCTGACACTGACTTCCTGTCTTTGGAGTTTGCGTAGTCGGCGTCGGAATAGCCTGTCAAGAGTTCATTCGTTCCCCCACGACGTGACGAGTCGAATTGCAAACCGAGGGAGGCAGTGTCTCTAAGGTATCTGGCTACACGCTTCGCCGCTTCTAGATGTCTCTCTGCAGGGTTTGAGAGGTGTTGTGATAGGGATGATGTGGCAAATGCAATATCCGGTCTGGTCATGACACTTGGATACATCAGTGTGCCTATGAGTGATTGGTATGCACTCTTGTCCACCCCTTTCTCTTTGGGACGTCTCGGCTCCAGCGTCTCCCAGGAGCTTATCGGGGCATTGATCGGTCGTGCCCTGCAGGCGGTCATGTCGAAGTCTTCGGCCATTTTCTGGATGTATCCGGTTTGGGTTAACCACATCTTTTGGTTCGTTTTGTCTCGGGTAACTTCCATTCGTCCTCTGCACATTGTACGAGTCCGAGCTGGGATAGACATCTCACTATTTTGTTGCGCCATGCGTATGAGGCTTGTTTGAGGCCATATAACGCTTTGTTTAGTCTCCAAACCATGCCCTTTTCTTGCAATGGCGGGGGTGGGATGAGATGCACAGTCTCTTCCAGCTTAGCTTGCGCAAATGCATTTGTAGCATCTACCTGTCGACACTCCAGGTTCAGTGCGCATACGATGGCGAAGAAAATTCTCGTTGTCGCTTGCCTTGGTGTTGGTGCGTAGGTCTCATGATAGTCAACTCCCCGAATTTGTTTAAAACCTTGTGCCACCAGCCTGGCCTTGAATTTCTCAGGTTGGTTGTCGCTGCTTGGTTTGATCTTGAACACAAATTTGGTGTTGACGAGTTTCATGCCCTTCTCGAACGGAATACTTGACCAGGTGTTGAATTCACGCAATGTTTTCAATTCTGTGTCGATTGCTTGTCGCCACTTTGATGCGTGTGTGGGATGATTCAATGCCTCCTCGTATGTCCTCGGTTCGCGTTCGGTGATTCTTGCCATCATCGCTCTGATGCGTTTTGCTGTTGAATTCTCATCGTCCTCTTGGCCATTTTGGATTTCAATGTATGGCCGTTTCAATATACTTTTCAGGTACAGATCGTTCAGTTTCTCATTGATTCTTTCCCTCAGTGAAGTCCAGCACTTTGCCAAGGTGTCCGCGTTCTCGACAATTTTAAGGTCATCCTCTTGGAGACCAGCGCGAATTATCCCAAAGGCATTGGCCTCGTCTCTCGCTCTGTCATCATCGGACCTTTCAAGTTCCATAGTATTTACAAATTCCTCTTCCTTCAGTCCTTTGAATAGGTATGTTACTTTTCTAGCCTTTAGATTTTGGATCGTACCTCTTGACCATTTTGCCCAGTTAATCTCGTTCAGTTTGGGAAAGTTCATGAACATGACGTCCTTCGAGCTACTGTTCGAATTTGATTGTGCCTCTTGCGTCTTGTTTGCCATTATTGTTTATACCAAGGATTTTTAAAAGGGTACCGAGGTCTTCTTGGTACTTGTTGCCAGCTTGAGTATTCTGATTTGATGACATCTTGACGGTTATTTTTCTTTTTTTTTGAATGAAGAAACAAAATGTTACAAGTACGTGCTGTCGAGGGTGTGATTCGTGAATTATCGAGTTTTTTTCCGTCTCATTGAACAATATCTTGTTTGATATTGTGTCGTATGGGGGATTATTGCATTTTAAATCTGATTGGGAGGTGTTTTACTTATTGGAAACACCGGGCTCATAACCTGTTGTGAATTGACTTTTGTTAAACTTGATTATGTTAAGAGGTTAGGTTTTTCTCTGTTAAGACACATCGCGTCAAACGTAACTACCTCACGTATTTACCCGATGTTCAACCGGATAGTAGCGGAATATCCAGATCGATCGACTCAATAAACCATTCTGATCTACTCCCAGCTACACGACAGTCTCAATTGATGAGACCGAAACCCTGCCCAGAGAGTATTTGTGAAGGGTTTGCTAAGTGTATAGAAGACTCACAGTTAGGTCCAATGCAGTTTATTATTAAGTTCTTGGGAAGTAAAAAGGAAACAAAACTAAACTACCAACATTGGGGAACACCAAGACTATATATGCTTTATTGACCACATCTTCCAGTTTCTCCCCCTACTTGATCCCCTCCTCATCACCGAACATGATAGAACCTTCTTGTAAGCTCGTATCAGTCATTCAGCAAGGGCTGGACCGGCTCAACACGCAGGTCCGTATTAGGGGACATGTCCCGTAACAGTATTCAACTTTATAGTTGAGGTGATAACTTATGCAGCGCTAGCATGGATATGGATGAGTCGCGGGGTGTGTAAGTGCCGGTTGCAATTGAAGGCTGGCCTGTGTAAGGTATAGAGATCGGCATTCTTATTATGACCTGGAGGTGATGGCCAAGTAGAGAAGTGGTAGTAGGGAGCGAGGAATGGAGATTCCTTGAATTATTTGTTTCCTGACTTTCGGATAATGGGACGAGTAAAAACGAAGAGAATGACTACTAGTCTCCTACTACCTTATGGCTTACTGTATAATCCCTGACTCCAATGGCTTTAGTGACTATTCGATGCCCCTCTTGCCATAAACATGCTTCTTGTTTCTTCTGCATCATTCTCTCGGCATCTCTGATCTCTGATAAACAGCAACTTCATCCCTTGACCGTGCAGCATTTATGTGGATGGCTTGCCTAACCAATAAAACTTTTGCATTTTGAAATAGTCATAGTCTAGCTTCCCCGCGTCCCCACTATTTTATGCCCGCTCCGATCATCGGCGTGGTCGGTATGAGCCCCGCCGAAGATCGCTAGCATGTGGGCTGGGTCTAATAGCTGGGCCGTAGACTATGAAGCCCAATCAGAGAGCAGCGAAGTGCTGGTTCATAAGCAGTGCTCCTTGTTGATGGTTTTCTGTTCTCTCATTGTTAGACTGGCGTAGAAAGTTTGGCTACTAAGAGACTGGGTTGCTAGACATGTACTAATGTATGTGCTGTGCTGTACTGCACTTTGTCTTGATCATAGCGCTTTATTCATGATTCCACGGTTGCATGCGATTTGCATTTTCATCGTGCCACATGGCCTGTCTCTTCAGTCTTTTTCCTCCAGCATAAACAGGCATCAAAGTGGTAACTGCAGAGCGATCGGTGGCCGGACAAGAGGCTTTAGCTTACCTCCGAATAGGGAGCTTCCTTCAGAGACTGGTACCCGTCTCAACATCGCATTTTTTTCTTTTTTTGGCAGTTGGCACTTTTTTTTTTCAATTTTTTCAATTTTTTTTTCATTTTAGGTAGTTTCATTTAATTTTCATGTCACCTTCTACCGTTGTTCTCTCTGTTTTCCCTGGGATTTGTTAGAAGGCTTTCTTCCCTCTCCACAACGTCACTTGCTGGCTTCTGCTTTTTGCGTATACTTTGGTTAGTTAGCGGCCTATTTAATTAGATCCTCACCCTCACCGAAACTCGTCAGTTCTGGTTTTTCCTCTCTTTTATTTTTCCCGTTAATTTTTCTTCTCTCCCCTCTGCCCCATCTTTCTTCCCGTTTCTATTACCGGGGCTCTCTTCTGTTTTTGTCCCTTTTCTGGCTTCTCTGCTTCGGAATTGCATCATTCGTCTTTTCCGCTGCTTGTCTACAAAATTTGCATCCATTCTGCATTTGCCATCACATCGCCCATTGTCGCAGTGATAGTGACTGAAGCGCTCGTCGTTGCAACATCCCACCCTTCTCTCTCGACAGTTCCCTCCCTGCTCTTCTAGTTATTGCTCCAGCCAACGTCCCCCGTTTTCTTGCCCTTCTCTGTCCCACAATGCCGTCTGCCGAAGGAAAGCCCCAGACGCTCTACGATAAGGTGCTCCAGGACCATATTGTCGACCAGAAGGCTGATGGAACCTCTCTGATTTTCATTGGTGAGTTGGCCCGGATATAGAAGCCATTGGCGTCGGCAAATTGCTGCTTTGCCATCACACCCTATATCGGATCATTCATGGCTAACAGAGAAATGTGACCCTCAGATCGTCACCTGGTGCACGAAGTCACCTCCCCAGTAAGCCTGTCCCACCACGTCGCAGTCAGCAGCTTTTTTCTTACATCACTCTATTTTCTCATGATTCCAACAAGTCACTAACAAAATATCCTGCAGCAAGCTTTTGAAGGCTTGAAGAATGCTGGTCGCAAGGTCAGACGGCCTGACTGCACTCTAGCTACTACTGATCACGTACGTCAATGTCAAGCCCCTAGGCAGTTAACGGTCTAAAAATAGCACGGTCAACTAACATGCGCATGTTTTGTGCAGAATGTTCCTACCACCTCCCGGAAAGGCATGAAGGATATTGCCTCCTTCATCGAGCAGGAAGACTCGCGCATCCAGTGCACTACCCTCGAAGAGAATGTCAAGGACTTCGGCCTGACCTACTTTGGCCTAGGCGACAACCGCCAAGGTATTGTCCACGTTATCGGCCCCGAACAGGGTTTCACCCTTCCTGGTACCACCGTTGTCTGCGGTGACTCCCACACCTCGACACATGGCGCCTTCGGTGCTCTGGCCTTTGGAATCGGTACTAGCGAGGTCGAGCATGTTCTCGCTACCCAGTGCCTGATCACCAAGCCCAGTAAAAACATGCGTGTTCAAGTTGATGGCGAACTGACCCCTGGCGTCAGCTCAAAAGATATCGTTTTATACGTCATTGGAAAGATTGGTACTGCTGGTGGCAATGGCTGCGTTATTGAGTTCTGCGGCTCTGTTATTCGTGGCCTGAGTATGGAGGCTCGCATGTCTATCTGCAACATGTCCATCGAGGGTGGTGCCCGTGCCGGCATGGTCGCTCCTGATGAAATTACTTTCAACTACCTCAAGAACCGTCCCTTGGCTCCCAAGTTTGGTTCCGAAGAATGGGACCGTGCTGTTGCCTACTGGAAGGGACTCAAATCCGACCCCGACGCCAAGTACGACATTGACATCTTCATTGATGGCAAGGACATCCCTCCTACCGTTACTTGGGGCACTAGCCCTGAGGCTGTTGTCTCTATTTCTGGCAAAGTTCCCAACCCTGAAGATGACGAGCAGTTCCCCACTGAGTCTAGTAAGGCCTCTGCCCGTCGTATGCTTGAATACATGGGCCTGACACCCGGTGTCCCTATGGAAGACGTTGTTGTTGACAAGGTTTTCATTGGATCGTGTACCAACTCCCGGATCGAGGATCTGCGTGCTGCTGCTTATGTTGTCAAGGGTCGCAAGATTGCTAGCAACATTAAGAGCGCTCTGGTTGTTCCTGGATCTGGTCTGGTGAAGAAGCAGGCTGAAGCTGAGGGTCTGGATAAGATTTTTGTTGATGCTGGTTTTGAATGGAGAGAGGCTGGCTGCTCTATGTGTCTGGGCATGAACCCTGACATCCTGTCTCCCCTGGAACGCTGCGCCAGTACCAGCAACCGCAACTTCGAGGGTCGCCAGGGCGCCCAGGGCCGCACCCACTTAATGTCACCCGTTATGGCTGCTGCTGCTGGTATTGTCGGCAAGCTTGCTGATGTCCGCAAGTTGACCCAGTACACCGCAACCCCTCATGTTCAGGCTGCCATCACTCCTGATGAGCCAGCCCATGTTGACGAGTCTGTTGAGGGTGACGACCACCAGAAGGAGGTCATTGGTGACCAGCCTGAAGACAATGCCTCCCACACCAACACCTCTGTCCCCAAGAGTGCCGGTAGTTCTCCTGGTCTGCCCAAGTTCATCACTCTCAAGGGTTCCGCTGCTCCTCTTGACATGTCCAATGTCGACACCGATGCCATCATTCCCAAGCAGTTCTTGAAAACAATTAAACGCACTGGTCTGGGCACTGCTCTCTTCTATGAGCACCGCTATCTGCCCGACGGCACTGAAAACGCAAACTTTGTTCTCAACAAGCCCCAATACCGCAAGTCCTCAATCCTTGTAGTTACCGGCCCCAATTTCGGGTGTGGTAGCTCTCGTGAACATGCTCCGTGGGCCTTGAATGACTTTGGTATTCGCTGCGTGATTGCGCCTTCGTTTGCAGACATCTTCTTCAACAACACCTTCAAGAATGGCATGCTGCCCATTGCTATCACCAACCAGGAACACCTGACCGCTATTGCTCAGGTGGCCCGTGAGAACCGCGAGATTGAAGTTGATCTACCTAATCAGCTGATCAAGGACGATGCTGGTAACACAATTTGCAGCTTCGATATTGAGGAGTTCCGCAAGCATTGCCTGATCAACGGTCTGGATGATATTGGCCTGACCATGCAGTTGGAAGATAAAATTGCCGAGTACGAGCGCCGCATGAGCAAGAACACGCCGTGGCTAGACGGCCATGCATACCTAAAACTGGGCAAGGATGGTCGTCTTGCTGCCAAGGCCGTTGCCCTGCCGAAGACGAACCGTGGCGAGGTCAAGACTCAGCCTCTAGACTGGTAGATGTGAGCAGTGAAGATTTTTTCCGACTTATTTTTTTAATGACAAAACAAGGCTCAAATGATGGAGAAAGAGAAGGTCATGCAAAATTCGAGATGGGGGAACAAGGAATTGGGAGGAAGAGAGGGTCAGTGTGAAGAATTTGGGTTTATTCTATACAAGGGCGTAAAGGGTGTTTACCATATAATTGCAGTACTCAGGAATATATCTCCTTGATGAACAGAGAGAGGGCGATGATTCCTTTCTTTCATTCTACTCGCCATTCGTAACATGATGAATATAGATTTTAGTTCTTTATGAATGTGCCTACTAGCTAGCGTTGCTTGATCTGCATGAAAGCTGTTGACATGACAAGTCCTAGAAGTTCGAGCGGGAGAGGCAAATATTAGATAACACTGATCGCACTTTTGCAACCTAAGATAAAAGACCTTGCAGGTGATTCAAAAGCGAAAAGTCCAACAATCCATTGACAATGAAGAATAGTTATTCACAGTGTCTCGATGCTCCAGTCGTAGTTGAATGTGGCAGAATTCTACCAGATGGGTGGGGGTGGGTCTGCACTCACCGCCTTCATGTAGATAAGGCTTGAACATGTGCTTGGCAACTAACTCCCCTATCGAGAACTGTTCATTGGGGAAATAGTAATATCTCCTCTAAAAATATCCTCAGTAATACCTAGTATCACTCATGGATGCCCAAGAGCTAATCCATCTCTTTGGCCCACCGATCGAGGACGCGGAAGAAGGTACATAAATCCCTTCCACTATCATGCTCCTGCAGCCCAGCAAAGACTAACCAAGAGCGGGATGCACATGCAAGCCTGTGAGCTTGTTTGCCTTCACTCACACAGAAACCTTTGTTCTGTTCTCTGAGACCGCGTCCTCTGGTAACCTAGGCTTCATCGACCCGCGTGCCGACACTATCGACGTGTGTGTTGCCGGTCGTGACTTCCAAGTCACCCAATCGCCCGCTGTGCTTGGCTCTACCCGAGCAGGCGGTACCACTGGGGCTGTCGTCTGGCGAATCACCCCAGCTCTAGGCGCCTGGCTCGCTGACTCCAAGTGCCCACTTGGCGGACTATTGAAGCGTCACACGCCCAATTCCAGTTCAGGCTCTAGCTATAGTAGCGGGTCCCCACACGACGATCGCGGCACGTACGTTCTTGAGCTTGGCTGTGGCGTCGCGGGTATCTTAGCGCTGGCACTTGGAGACCGTGTCGAGCGTTATGTACTGAGCGACCAGGAATACGTGCGCAAGCTGCTACATGCAAACATACAGGCCAACGCACCACGCGGGGCATGGGACGACGGCAGCAACGAAAAAGCCAAGGATGTGCCAGATGAACGAGGTAAAACTAGCGGCATATCGTCGGGGGGCAAACGCCGAGCACGGGACAAGGCTATGAACCAAAACCACCTATCATCCATGAGGCATAGCACAGGTGCCAGTGCATCACCAGCAGGGTATATCGCGTTCAAGCCGCTAGATTGGGAAGTCATGACACCATCGGCAGAACTTACGGGGCGGGACGGGGTCGGTTCATTCGATCTGGTGGTGGGGTGTGACTGTGTGTACAACGAGGCTCTTGTGGGACCATTCGTAGAAACATGTGAGGATGTGTGCCGGCTGCGGCTACAGGACTGTGGTGAGTGTGGATAGTCTAGACTCCTTCCTTTTTACCCATTTATATGACCAAAAGTTCCTGTGTGGACTGCTGACAAATATCCTCCATAGAGCTAGAACGCAAGCCAACTGTATGTCTAGTAGCGCAACAGTTGCGCGACCCAACAGTTTTTGAGGCATGGATTGCCGAGTTCCACCGGTCTTTTGAGACATGGCGGGTTCCAAATGAGATGCTCCCAGTAGATTTACAGTCAACAAACGGACTTGTTATCCATATTGGCATCTTACGGACCTGACTGGAGAGAAAGAGGCAGTCGATATACAATACGGAGGATATGCCAGGAGAGAATAGCCATGGTGTCTACACGCACGTACAGTCAGATATTCTTGGCAAGTAGATGAAAAAAAAAAACATGAGAAACCCTATTGAAGGCCCGCAGGAAAGTACAGAAGCAAGCCAGCTCTTCGCAAGCTTGATTTGGGGAGGGGGGGATATGAAAAAGCAGAAGCAAGGATAATAATAGGAGCGTAACAGAAAAAGAAGGGAAAAATAAAAGCCAACGTAACAAGCAAAGCAACAAGATGCAGTATAGAAGAAGAAGCAGAAGAAAAAGAAGACACTCTTTTCTAATCAACCCCCCTCCCCGAAAAAATGACCCCAAACAAGCAAACAGGAGACAAATGTAACCAGCACAGAGAGTAAAACGATGGGAACAGGAGGTGAAGGGGCATGACAAAAGAGAGACCAACAAGTCTTTGAGCGTCGGTTAAGAACCTAGGAGAAAAAAAACAAGTAGTCCATTAACCCCCCAGATCTAGCGAAGCCGCAAAACGAACGGTCTGTGTAGCGCAATGGAAATAAGGGCAAATAATTGCGAGAAAGAGAAGCAGGAACAGAAGCAGAGAGAATGAGAAAGAGAAAGAGACATGGTGCGCTTGATGCCATTAGGCCCATAAGCCATGACATCATATCATATAGCATTGTAGTACGAGAGCAGCAAACCACGGTTTAGGTGATAACAGGGGGTGAGAAGAGGAAAAAAGGGGGACAGGCAGGATGATATAGAGGGCCGGGGAAAAAAAGGCGATAGCAAAGCAAAAGAGGTAAGAGACCGAGGAGGCAAAAAAAGGAGAGAAGAATAGGACGGCACAAAGGGGAGAACGACAGAGGTAGACTTGGTCAATCTGAGCGTTAGACAGATCAGACAATTCAATACAGTACGCCTGTCCTGCCCCACTCTGCCCCCTCCCTCTTTGTCTTGCTCTGCCTGGCCTAAGCTGACCTGAATTGGCCCAAGCTGGGGTTAGGTTTTGGGCTGCTGTCTGTTTGCCTTGGAAATCCATTATGGCTCCAGGGCTCTCCTTCTACACCAAACCATCATACAGTGACAGGGCAGACACAATGGTCTCGTCTCGCTTAGAGCCTTCCTTGAACTCGGCCATGTCGAGGGAGCCGTTTTCGTCCTTGTCCATCATACGGAAGATTTTGCGCACGCGTTTTTCGGGTGTGTCCTCGTCTTCGGGGAGCTTAACCATGGAACCGACCTGAGGTAATGAGAAGGAAAGAAGGCAGACTATTAGCAGAGGATCACATACTCAAAGAGAGATAAGGACGGCAGGGAAAAGAGCGAGAGGTAGAGAAATAGGATCTAGAGCTCACCATCTTGTAAATAGCCTCGACAATTTTCAGCATCTCATCGTAACTAATGCGACCGTCGCCATCAATATCGTACAACTGAAAGGCCCATTCTAGTTTATCCTCCATCTTGCCACGGCTGGTAACGCTAAGGGCGCAGATGAACTCTTTGAAGTCAATGGTCCCTGACTTGTCGCTATCGAAGACGTTGAAGACATAATCTGCAAAGGAGCTAGGATCACCGAAGGGGAAAAACTGGCGGTAGATTTTCTGGAACTCTTCCTTGGTCAAAGTGCCGGAGGGACAGTCCTTGAGGAAGCCTGCAAAGACAACATTGGTAAGTCAGTACTTGAGGGCAAAGAGGAGGAGGAGGGCCAATAGAAGATCAGTACCCTTGTACCATTGTTGCAACTCCTTCTTGTCGAAGTTAGTCGACTTTTGTAGCTCAACGAGCTGCTCCTGCGAGAGCTTGGACTGACTGTGAAGAGAGGGGTCGTTAGCAAGGGCATCTTTGTAAAAGCGACCGACTCTGTTCTGCTCTGCTTCTTTCCTAGGGTCCGACCTAGAGTCCTCGTGCGGTCTTCTCGATGTGTCGTGCACTATTTGTATGTGCGTGCGTCTTTTACTATAGGGCCATGCTGCAATAGCGATACACCTGGTCTTTTTTTATCTATTCCCAAATTTGCAGCCCAAACAACGCCCGATTGTCAGGTACTTTGCTTGTGTATGTGTTTGTCGCATCGCATTGATTGGGTCGCATATCGCACAAGGAAATTTTTGAGTCTGGCTGGTTCAGCTCAGTTCAGCTCATTTGCACAAAGGACAGACACTTGGCGGGCAGTATGAGCACACCAGAGATGTTGGAATAGAATGCCCTGTTGGCGTTCAAGAGGGTGCCTAGCCCGTTTCGTTCTCGGTGGTAGACTGCTAAAAGCGGGAAGCTCGGTATATGGCGACGCAGGACAAGAGAGGATACGGCAAAGCCTAGACAAAGGCAGAGACCGGCGCGGGGGGAATGAAGACCATGAGTCGCTTCACAAGACAAGGAGTATGTCGGAAGAACCGAAGAATAGACGGCGAGAAGACCGATATAGTGGTTGTTGCGACGTAGACAGAGGGAGAGAGGATAGCAGGGATAGTTCAGAAATGCATGGTAGTGATGCAAGTTATTTAGCTGTCTGGCGGAGGGGCAGAAAGAAAGAAGCAGCACAAAGACGAACAGAGAGGAAAGGCAGGAGAACTTACGATTTACCCATGGCTGAGCTAGAGGAAGAAGAGGTGGGAGAGGAGATATAGCTTATGCGATTAGAGGAAACGCGACCGTAGAGATCGGAGAGCGGATAGCAGAGAGCGGGGGGGCGGGAGGCGGGGAGCTGGAAGATAATGCGCAAAAGACTGGCGGGAGGTGGAAGCTAGAGAGTGGGAGGGGCGGCGAGGCTGAATATGAGAAGAACAGAAAAGGCGAAGAGAGGAACTTGATAAGAGATGAGAAAATGAAGCTGAGAGAAATTCAGAGTAGCTGACAACAAGAATTGGGAGCAAGGGAGAGAAAAGGAAGAAAGAATATAAAGGAAGAAAAGGTGCGAAACAAGGCCAACAACTTAAAAGCAAAAAAGTTGGGTGGAAAAAGAAGAAAATGAAGAAAAAAAAGAAAAAAAAGAAAATAATATGTAAGCATAAATTCAGCTTGTATTCAACTTAACCTCAGCTTAACTTCACTGTATCGTATTCACCTTAATCTGAGTGACCCTGTTCTTGTTGTCTTTGCCCTTTTTGCTTTACATCCTTGAGGCCAAGTCGCCCTGCCCAGCTAGATGACAGGGCTAGCTATAGCACACCTAGCCTTCTGTCGATGCACCTAAGCCCGCTGTAGCTCACTATAAGCTGGCCACCAGCCTTTTAATCCCATTTATACTACGCAGCTCAGTAATGATAGCTAGCTCCCGGCAGCCCATACATAAACCTATAGCGGTGCAAATAGGATCACGTGACTCTTCGCGCCGCTGGGGGTGCAAATAATATGTTATGTAATCTGAAAAAGGGTAACACATCGTAAATTGAAGACGCATTT
>JAXCEX010000220.1:0-40174 GCA_038382965.1 Ceratocystis huliohia
ACCCTACGTCACGTGGCACACGCATACTATATATTCTATGATAGAACTGACCGCTAGTTAGCGGAAAGTGAAAGTTAATATAATCATCGGAATCTAAGAGGAATATCATCAACATGGCTAATAACACCTTTTTCCAAGGTCCATGTGTTTGGTCTAGACATAGTAGTGATGGATGTATAAATCGGTTGAGATCCGCTCTTCAAGCGAGACTTAGTTAGACAAGAATCACAATCAATCAATCTCTCATTTCTCTTCTCTCTTCACTCAAGGACATTCAGTAGGTCGTCCTAATGTCTACTGTTAAATTTGCTTTGAATACAACTCCAAGTAGCTCAACACAAGTTTTCCCGTTTTTCTTAAGCCAAGCTACCGCCCGAAGATAGTCGGCCTAGAATTACGACGGATACCCCAGTGGACCGTTGTGTAAAGGGCAAAGAGTGATAAACAAGTTGAACAACACTTCAGATTGGGGCGAAGGCCAACTTGATCGTGGCAAGAGGAACGATAGAAGAGTCAGCGAACAGGAAGAGAAGGGCAAATACAGCCGACTAAGAAGTTGGTGACTGGACCTAGCCAACCCTGGGAAAAGAACAAACTGGGCCTGGCCTGGACTTGGAAGAGGACTTCCGACCAAGTATATTTAGTGTCAAGTGAAAGCAAAACTGAATAGTCACAGTCACATCTGCAAACTTCAAGTCCCAGGCTCATCAGCCTACATACAATACCTACCATGCTGACAGGCTGAGGCTAGCTGCCGAGGGTGCATTCCCTTGACAAAACGCTCTTGATGACTGACTAGACCCTCAACACCTGGCATTCCAGAATGCCCTTGTGGGAACATATCGCTCAAATAACTGAATTCAGAAAACGGTTCTATTGCCTAGGCCTGTAGTAGCGATGGAAGCAAAAGATCTAGCATCTGATCATCCCTCCCATTAGAAATCTCAACATGCCCTTGCAGAAGCATATCTATCTTTATCATGGCTGAATCAGGAAGGCAATTTCAATGCTTGAGGATGTGGTGGGGGTGAAAGCCAAGCTCTATCAGCTGGTAATCCCGAACACCTGGTATCCCAATATTCGCTAGCAGAAGCACATCTCGAAGGTGGCTAAACCGACAAGGCGATTTCAATGGCTGGGTGTGTAAAAAGAAAATTAATGGTCTACCAGTTTGTCAGCGATCTCTTCGAGCCCCTAAAATACGCTTGCCTGATAATAGTATGCTAATGGAAAATGGCAAACTCCTAGAACTGCTGCTGCATGTCGATACTTTTGATTAGCATACTTAAAACATAGACCGTGGCATTGCGAGCAGACGTAAGATATACTTGAAAATTAGATTTCATCAAATACAGTAGCCATGTAGAAGCTGTATCTCTTGGTGGTTCACCTGAAAATGAGAACAAAAATGACTCTTTTTAAATAGGACCTATGCTTCAAAATTTATGTAACTGAGGGTGAGGCGTAAGATGACAAAAGAGAAAGTTCACCAAGCTTCACAAGCCATATGCATTTTTGAGTGTGATGATATTTTTGTATTGATAGAAATGTGGAAGAACTTTGAAATAGCAGAAGAACAAGTACATGAGATGATTTATGTGACCTAGTCATGAATGGCCTCTTGGCTAGGAACTAAGTCCCATAAGCCTAGTCCTCACCAGTGCAGATGGACATATCCACAGCACGCGGAATTCCGTCGGGGCCGTCGCAGTAGCAGTTTCCTTCATAGATACGGCAGTTCGTCAACTCTCTGGCAACAATGTTACCATTGGTGTTGGTTGTGTCAACAGCAGGCATGGCAATAGCAGTGCCAGCAAGGGCGAGGAGGAAGGTAACAGTCCAGGATTGCATGTTGTTGGCTTGGTTATTGACAGACAAGATGAAGAAGTATAAAGTAGAAACGGAGTATCAAAAGACTGTGGATAGAAATAAGATGGTAAAGGAAGAGAACTGATGTGGAGATGGAGAAAGGCAACAAGACTGTCTATCATGGAGAGAGAAGAGGTCTTATATACATGTCCAGAAAGACTCTCGAGCAGAACTCAATCGAGAATCCAAGTTCACATCACTACTTCTCCATGACGAGAAGTACATCAAGCATTTGACTACGGAGCACATAGAGGTCTGTGTAAAGGCTTCCCATGATTTTACTTGGTCTGAGTAACTTTGGTGAAGATAAAGTGCTCGTCAAATCAACAGATTCCATACTAGTATAGCTATGAACCTATGCCTTATCCAACTTCCACTTCTGTATATTATCTATCTATATTTAGGACAGACGGGCCCTCTTCAAACAGAAGTTCACCTTCATTCGGTACGAATACATTCCGTTTTTTGCCTCCTCTATTCCTCTGTACTTAAGCGATGTGAACTGTGTAATGTTTTTATGATTTCAAACTGTATAACTAACACCATCCCCATACTCCAGCCAAGCCCGTCTCATCTTATGTAATTTGCACAGTTGACTTACCACATACCTTGATCAACCAGTAGTCATGAGTCCAGTTTACCTAAGGGGACATCGTATATACACGAGTCGTGCGGGTGTGCTAGGTATTATGCCAACGGAGCAGGAGCAACAGAGAATCAAGGGTGTGCCTGTTGAGAGTCCCAGATGTCGGGATCGTAATGACTTCAGGTAAGAGCAGGGGGATAGTGGTGTATTTTGATTGTCAAAGTTCTCGTATTTTGAGCATTTGATATTATTTAACTATAAACTCTATATCCGGCCTGTGCTGAATGCTCCTGGAGCAACATCGTTGCTTGATTTCACGGTATTCTTATCTCCATCTCTGTGTAGGAAGATATTCAGTACATTCAGAGCATAGACCTGTCTACATCTTAGTGAATTTACCTTATATAGCTCGTTCCTGGACGGGGAGAATGAATATAATACGGTATTGCCTAGTAATTTGCATCCTTGTGTTTTCAAATCATATCATTCATCCTATTCTAGAGTTAGCATTCTGGGCCCATCCTCATTGCCATCCTGTACTAGGGTAGCACCTTAATATAAATTTACAAGCTCCATACTTTCGAAACACATTGTCCTCATTAGTAAATCTACCCAGACTCATACTAGTTGCCATACATGTAATCTAGAAGCTCAAGACTCGCTTTTTAGACTGTTGGACAGCCAACACAACAGATTATCATCACAAAAACTACAAGGACTAAAATCCAGATTGTGGAATTCAGAAAAACTCTCCTTGACTACACTAGTCTGTGTTGTGCTCTATTCGGGGCTATTGACTCCACTTTGTATGTATGGCCAAGGAATAAACAAAGCACAAACATAAGGGAAACGGAAACGGAGCGCAGAGTTAAAACTCAAGCCGAGTGGACATAAGAGGACAAATTTGGTCCGTTTGTGCGCAAAACCCCCTACATGAAATTGCGTAGCTTAGTATCCCCGACCTCTTAATTCCAACGCGCCATCAATGTATTGATCATTGACAGAGTATTGAATAATTTAACCATAGTCATGAACCCAACCCAGTGTGAAAGTAGGTATTTACTCGCACAGATGGTGGCCTCCTGGGCTCCGATATCTTCTTCTTTTTAGGCACAGGCCCTCTGCGACAAACAACTTTATTACATCTAACGTAAAAGTATATAACCTATACTACTCTTGTTATTTAGTTGCCGTCATAACCTCAAGGCAAAGTAGCAATCTACATACTTCTGGATAGGGTGCTGGCTGCGCATATTTTCACTGTGTCACTGTGGAAAAGTGTAGGGAAAATCACGTATCATAGTTTACTTATCTGAAGTCCTACATTTGCAGAAGACTATGAGATGTGCCACTGATACCTGCGCGTATCTGTCAGCATCTTTGTACTTTGATTACATACAAGTTGGAAAAACTGTACTTTACTGTTGGTCAGTGATTGCTGTTTCAGTTCTGATAGTGCATACTGCATGACCATCCAACAATGTAGGGAACAATGCCTAGGCCGCTAAATGATAAATGTCACTATTAGTCTCGGACTGATTAGAGTCTCCGACATGCCGCAAGGTTATGTTAGGTAGATTACCATGACCTCCTTCTCCGACAGAACGGCATTTAATGTCGGCAATACCATCCCCAACTCACGGATACTATCCAATCTAGAAGAGCAGATCATTGTCAAATTCATTCTCGACCTGGATTCGCTAGGGTTTCTTGCTCAGCTACGTAGTGTTGAATAAATGGCCAACCGACTGCTCGCCGACAGCGACGCGTCACCCATCGGCAATTGCTGGGCTTCTAACTTTGTCAAACGACAGCTAGACTCTAAAACACAGTTTACTCGTAGATACCACTACGAGAGGGTTAAATGCAAAGATCCAGTCAGTATTCGCAATTAGTTCGCGCTTGTGGAGAACACAATCGCGAAATATGGTATCAGCCTGGCTGACATCTACAACTTTGACGAGACTGGCTTTATGATGGGTGTCATTTCAAGTGGAATTGTCGTCACAGGTACGGAAAAGAGTGGAAAAACTAAATCGGTGCAGCATGAAAACCGGGGATGGGTCACAGTTATTCAGGCGATTAATGCTGAAGGCTGAGCGGTCGCACCATTCATCGTGGTTGCAGGCCAACAGATGGTACTGAGAAAATATCCTGCCGGGGGATTGGACTATTGCCACGACTCATAATGGGTGGACCGACAATGATACAGGTCTTAAGTGGCTCAAGATTTTCGATTACAATACAGTGGCCTGATCAAACAGTGGCTATCAACTTCTTATCCTTGATCGGCATGAAAGCCACCACTCAGTCGATTTTGAGCATTATTATGAAGACAACGACATCATCTCACTGTGTATGCCGGATCATTCCTCTCGCCTACTTCAGCCTCTTGATGTTGGGTTGGGTGCTTTTGGCCACTCAAGAAGACCTAGGGTCGAAAAATCGAGCATCTAATCAGGTGCTCGATAACCCACGCTTCCAAGACTGATTTCTTTCTGGCTTTTTATGCTGCCCAGCAAGCGGCTGTGGCAATATCAAGGGGAGTTTCAAGGGAGCCAAGATTATTCTTTTAAATTGGGAAAGTGTGATATCTAAGCTAGACGTGCAGCTACGGACTCCAACACCAATCAAGGAGGAGGCTGGGCTCCCCAGCCCTTGGGTTTCTGAGACACCGAAGACAGTGCTAGAAGCCAATTCTAAGTCCGAATATCTTGAAAAGCGAGTTAGAAGGCATCAGAGCAAGTTTACAATATCAATTATCCAGGAACGAAAGTCATTTTCAAAAGGAATGAAGGCAACATTGTGTCAGAACACCTTGATGAAGTCCGAGGTCCAGATCCTTCAACAGACAAATGAGACTCTTGGCAAGTGTCATAGACAAACGAGAACTCAGCTACAGGACATAGGGGAGACGAATATAAATGAGGGCAGGACTGGGATTGATCAGAAAGACCTTTACGTGCACGTGATGGCGGAATTATCCAGAAATGGTGGTCAGGGTAAGCCGGGGCCCGAGAGGGTAAGACGGTGTGAAATTTGTAGTAAGGCTGGTCATAGCAACTCAAGAAAATGTCAGTTAGTTATCACAGTGTCTGTGGAAGAGCATAGCACTTGGTTTCAATTGATTAGATGCTGTGTTGTGTTCTTATGCCATGTTTTGTCCTGAGGGTCGATATTTTTGGTGCATTCGTTCATCATGTACGTTAATGTTTTATTAAAGTAGGAATTTTGTGAATCTACCTCTATTTCTAGTCACCATCCTGGTGTAGAAACTGTAGCATGGTAGTGAGGATATGCCGAGAATGCTAGGTCTGTGAACATGTAAAGAATAGCCTCAGAGGACGGTCATCCACATCATTGACAAATAGCCTATTGGATTCTTCAAGCCCAAGGATGAGCCATATAAAGCACATTCACGAATGTATAGAGAGGCATATGCTTAGAATGTTTTGTGTATCTGCCTACACAAACATGGAGATAACAACGCCGTAAAATGAAACCTTTGAGAGCATTTAGCACTAGTCAAAGTGTAGATTTCATAGTTAAATACTATCAAATGCTCAAAATACGAGGATCATTACAATGCATCACTAATCACCTACTCTCGCCTGAAGTCATAGTGTTTACGATGCTGACATCTAGGACTCTCAGTAGGTACACTCTTGATCCTTTGTTGCTGCTGTTCCGCTGGCATAATACCTAGCACACCCGCACTACTGGTGTATATACCATGTTCATTTTAGGTATACTGGACTCATGACTACTAGTTGATGAAGGTATGTGGTAAGTCAACTGTGCAAGTCACATAAGGTGAGATGGGCTTGGCTGGAGTATGGGGATGGTGTTAGTTATACAGTTTGAAATCATAAAAGCATTGCACAGTTCACATCGCTTAAGTACAGAGGAATAGAGGAGGCAAGAAACGGAATGTATTAGTACCGAATGATGGCGCACTTCTATGTAAGCAGGGCCCGTCTGTCCTAAATATAGATAGATAATATACAGAACTGGAAGTTAGACAAGCCATATAGTTCATGGCTATACCAATACGTAATTTGCTGACTTGACGAATATTTCACCCTCACCAAAGTAACTCAGAACAAGTAAAATCATGGGAAGCCTTTACACAGACCTCTATGTGCTCCGTAGTCAAATGCTTGATGTACTTCTGGTCATGGAGAAGTAGTGATGTGAACTTGGATTCTCGATTGAGTTCTGCTCAAGAGTCTTTCTGGACATGTATATAAGACCTCTTGTCCCTCCATGATAGACAGTCTTGTTGCCCTTCTCCATCTCCACATCAGTTCTCTTCCCTTACCATCTTATTCTTATCCACAGTCTTTTGATACTCCGTTTCTACTTTATACTTCTTCATCTTGTCTGTCAATAACCAAGCCAACAACATGCAATCCTGGACTGTTACCTTCCTCCTCGCCCTTGCTGGCACTGCTATTGCCATGCCTGCTGTTGACACAACCAACACCAATGGTAACATTGTTGCCAGACAGTTGAAGAACTGCCGTATCTATGAAGGAAACTGCTACTGCGACGGCCCCGACGGACTTCCGCGTGCTGTGGATATGTCCATCTGCATGGGTGATGACTAGGCTTATGGGACTTAGTTCCTAGCCAAGAGGCCATTCATGACTAGGTCACATAAATCACCTCATGTACTTGTCCTTCTGCTATTTCAAAGCTCTTCCACATTTCTATCAATACAAAATATCATCACACTCAAAAATGCATGTAGCTTGTGAAGTTCGGGAACTTTCTCTTTTGTCCTCTTACGCTTAAACTTCAGTGACATGAACTCTAAAGTTGAGATCATCTTGAATAAACGCATGCTCCTGCCTTTCTTTTCGAGTCCAATAGCAGGTAATACCGTTCTAGCATGGCTATTGTCTGTGATGGCTGTGTCGGAAAAGTCAACATCAAGGCCTCTAACCTAGAATCTCTGATAGAATATCCAAATATCTTTTCAATTTAACCTAGAAACTCTCTTCTTCGCTCGTCAACATAGGAGCTCCTTCACAGACTCTGGTACATGAATGACCCTGCTGCATATTTTGCAATTCCTCTCCCTCAGTCGCGTCCAACGTCCTAAACCTCCTCACAATCCAGCCCTTACCTATAAACAAGCATCCTTCCAATAGATTGCCCCCAACACACAAGCTACTAACTTCCTATTGCTTAATCCCAATTCTTTGTATTCTGCTGTTTACCTCTGTCTGCCGAAAACTCATGTCTAGCTTCTACACATGTACAGTCTTGCCTAGTGACACATCATTGATACGTCTACCCCTCCCTGTAGGTTGGCTCAAAGCGTTTCAATGCCAAAAACCAAATGTGTAGAAAGCATCACTCTGCAGCTCTAAGGGGGGATGGGGGCGGCTAACTAGACCCACTAAGCGCTCATACTTATCGGCCTTTGCGCTGCAACACTACATTTCCGAGACAAATTTTGGTCCTTTGTTTATTATGAGTGGTCTCGTATAATCTGTGCAATGTCGGGCCACATTGATGGCAAATGTTTCCCAATTTATTCTTGCCTCTAGACCCGACCACATGCACTAAGGCTCGATTCATGCTCTTGTTTTATGTAACTTGTGTCCAGCCCTATAGGGATGAGGACTAGGCGATGTTAGACCCCTTCCCTTGCTGACCACGTCAATATAGAATTTGGTAGAACATGACTAAGCACATGCAGATGCAGGAAAAGGAACGTGACTGGAAAGCCAAGTATATATATCTCTCATAGTCGAAGTACTCAGGGGTTGACAAAGGAGTAGAGAATACAAGCAAATCTACAACAGAATGCTTGGCCTATTGTTTTTGAAATGCAAACAAGACTAGAAACTACAGAGAAAGCAGTCTGTTACAGGACTGGCGAGTGATATGTGGTCTTACTGAAACTAGATACCCTGTTGCTAGTCAAGCAGGAAAGGAAGAAATCGTCCCAGGTAATTTTGGTAGTACCCTTTCTTCTATATTCTGTGACGAGTTTTTTTTACTTTGTATCGAGACATAGCTATGCCGATGATGTGGGCTCGCTGTAGATGTGTCGTATCGACGGGTTCCGAGATAATGACAGACTCGACACTGAAGAGTAAAGGGGGAAAAAAACCATTGGGGTCACTCACATGAATGCGAGTTTTTATAGTTTTAACACCGGAATTCTGGTCACACTCAACTTCATGAGAAAGGCAGTGAAATGAAGGCGCCGACATTTTCTAGACTCTACAATTCGATTTCTTCCTTACGTGTCGTGGTCAGCAAGCCGTTGACTCGCCTTTTCTTCATCACCACACAGTCACAGAGGAAATCCTCGCGAATGCAAGTCGAGACTGAACTGAACGATGGTACGCTCCTCTAGGAGCTTGACTAGCAAGAAGGATATTAGCCGTCTAGTAGAATTAAGATGTTCTCGGTGGTAGAATATCAATTAATCAAGCAGAAGAAAGAGAGATTGAGAGATTCAAGTTTTTGGGACATTCGCATGTCACCTACATTAACCTGAGTTAAAAAGATTCAGGGGCCAATGTTATCCCAGATGCGGTCCGAACACTGGCCAGACAGTCACTATATACTTATGATCCTCAAGACGCGTGACAGCGACCATTCGGTGCTTGGAGGGGTAGTGTGAAGGAAGCTACACCATCACACTGTACATGCCACCTGATCTGATCCTCACGGCCAGGCCTTCAACAGTCAGAGGAGGCCCTTAAGGAGTATGGTAGAGTGAAAAGAACCTAGCTATGTAATGCAGGGAAGATTGCTGGGGGGGTGGGTGGTCTAGGGTGTTAATCAGAAGGTCGTTGACGCGCAGGTGGGGGCGGAATTATCGAGAGGTAGCGGTCAGGAAAGGTCGACGACGATGAGGGAAAGGCAGTGTGAATGATGCGGTAAGGGTGGCCATGATTCAGAAACATAGAATATTGCTGTAGAAATGGACGGGTAAGGATCCCAATTTGCTTCTGTTGACTGAATATTTCGTATGATTTTATACAGAATCCCATCCGGGTGTGTGGAGGGTGGTGGTTTCTGTCCGACTTGCTTGTCAAGTATGTTATAGCAAGATGTGATGGCTATATCAGGTGTATAGAGCCTCATCCCCTGTCCCTTCTCATCCTCCCCACCCACCAACTTCTGCCCCTTGCTTTATTAGCTATGAATTCCAACAGGAATGGTACTAAAAGCAGCCAAGCTTTTTTCACAATCGTAATTTAGTCCGTGAGTCTCCCGAGTCCGTTGGGGAGTTTTCCACAGACAAGCGATCCAGCCCACGGGGTCTGAATATATCAAGGTTCCACCGACATAACAATTCTTCATGCAGCCAATCTCTAGCCGTGAACAGCCCAGGATAGCATCAATTCTTTGATTAAAACTCAATTGTGGTTTACCTGATGTTAAGTAGAAGGTTATGAAACTAGCAATTTTTCTTTAAATGTTACTCAGCCAGTGAAAGAAATAGAAATATAGGAAAGTAACCCTAACGTATACGTGACGTGGATGAGAGATAAATCAAAGCGACTTATTATTAATCTTTCAACCGCCAAGCCGACGCCAGTTAAACAAAGAGAAAAGAACCATCCTCTCCATTCAGGTTCTTCAAAAGAATTACGAGTTACATATCTCTCTGTCAGCATGGGGATACAAAGTCTCGACTGTGTATTTCCCTCCGTGGATGATGTAATGATAAATCTTCTCAGAGATGATATCCCGTAACGCGGGCTATAACTCAAGAACATGTCGAACTGTTTTGGCATACCTAAACAGGCGAATGGCGATTAATTTCAGTCGATCTAATGTTTTGCGTTAACTTTATGGAGAACATTATCTGGAGTGAGAGGTTTTTCATGCCGGCTTACTAACGACGGACGTTCGTGTCGTGTAGCTGGCAGTGGGCCAGAATGGTTTATTAAGTATATTTATGAGTGAGTGGTATTAATTTTGGGAGTATATATGTTGCCAGGCGCCACAACTAACATACCCTAGTAGCGGGGTCAGCAGGGGCTATAGGTGACCCCAGCCACAGCTCCACCCCATCCACTTACACTCACCGAGACCGAGGGCAACGCCCCAAGGGACTACTAGAACATCCACGCTCATCCCAGCCATAAAAGGACCGTTCAAGAGAAGCTGGGTGGAAGGAAAAGAGTTAGATAGTCAATCCAAGTCATTTTTTCAGAGCCAACAATATATAAGTTTATATCACGGGAGCCGCTTAGGGTTAGGAATACTACAGTTGGTCAAGCCTGCTTTTGCACTCTGATACAGAGAACATGCAACTAGGTACATTTGGCCGTAGTTTTCTTGTGATAAAATAGCAAAGAAAATTACAAATGGTCCACACATGTCGAGAGACATACTGTGTTGCCATCAGATATACTGGTGTAGGCACCCAGGTAGCTTGCACATATAGGCTTTATTGTACAATAGAGTAGTTAACAGAAACAATCTGCCTATCATTTAGGCAATCACTACGTGGGCATCACACTTTGCTACTCTGGCGTCGACCTTATGTGGGCATCGGATTTTGCGCACTCTCATTGGCTTCAACTTACAGGAACAAGCCCCACAAAGGCGGTGAAGCTTGTGCACTAACAAGTAGCAACGGCAGCTAGAACTTGAACTTGAATATATTTAACGGCAGCTAGAAATTGTAAAATAGATATTCTTGGTAACGTACAAAGAAAGATTCAAGTGACTGCGGTCAGATTCATGACTGGATGGAACAGGAAGCAGTGACTTGGCTCATCGAGACAGATGACAACACCTGCTTCTCTAACAGGTCGTCTCCCTCGGTAATTGATCTGGCCTTTGCCTCAGACTCACTCCTTGGCCAGAGCAATTGTACTACCAGAGTCTTGAAGAACCTCAATTGAGGGAGTGACTACCTCCCGCTAGCAACGACAATCGGAAATGTAAAAGTGGACGACATAGTCAGGGCTACCCGATACAACATGGCCTGACTGGACGCGGAAGCGTTCAAGAAGGCATGCTCAAGGGAAGCCATTACGCTGTAGGGAAGAGAACCCGCTAGGGAAACAGAAATTGAGTGCTTCGCAGTCGACCTGACCAGAATGATGACGAAAGCACCCGACCGAGCAGCACCCAGAGCCCTGGGTAAAGGCACGGGGAAAAGATGGTGGACCCAACAATGCACAGAAGCCGTCAAGGAAATGAGGTTAGCCTGGGGAAGAACAAGAGAGGATGACCTTAGAGACACAAGCTTTGAAGCATACAAAGCAAAGAGACTCCCGCCAATTGCGTACCAAGGCCGTTCAATACACTCTCCAAAGGGAAAGACAGAGGCGCTCCTGGACACACACACCCAGCCAGCCAAGACCGGAGTGCAAGGTGTAGGGACAACCAACCCAAGGGCGCGGCACTGGGAGCGCCCTACCCAGGAGGAAGTTAGGGAAGCAGTTTTCCACGCTGGGAACACAGTGCCGGGAGAAGATGGCATCCCAAACACAGCCTGGAAGACAGCATGGCCTTCCTTTGCTGGACATATAACGAAACTATTCGGCTTATGTATAGAGCAAGGATACCACCCCAAGATTTTTAAATCGGCAGCAATGGTGGTGATCCCGAAACAGAAACCGGACAAGCCACACCCGAGGAGCTACAGACTGATCTCACTCCTGTCAACCTTGGGGAAAAACCTGGAAAGGATGGTGGCCAGAAGACTTGCTGCGCAAGCAGTAGAGTTGAACATCATCCTACGGAACTATGCTTCAGCAGTCCCGAGAAGAGCTGCCACGGACCTCACCTGGAAATTGGCGGATGTTGTCATTGGCGAATCAAAGCTGCGAAAGATCATATCAATTGTTACCTTCGACATAGAAGGCGCTTTTGATGCGTTCAGGAAAAACAAGCTGGTAGCACGTCTGAGAAAACAGCGATGGCCCGAGGCCCTGTGCAAATGGGTAGGCTGCTTTCTGACGGATAGGAGTGTCAGCCTCTCGGTCGAAGGAGGGCTCCCAGTGAAGAGAGTAGTAGGGGGCAGTCTGCCGCAAGGGTCCCCAGTCTCCCCCATCCTATACATGCTATACATGGCGGAACTCTTTGAGAAGCTACCCAGATTAGGCTACGCAGACGACGGTCTGATATACATCTCATCGACGTCAGTCCAGACCAACGTACTCACTCTGCAAACCTACATGACTCAAGCGGTTGAGTGGTGTAGGGAAAACGAGTTACGGATCGACTGGAGCAAGACAGGCGTCATGCATTTGTACACCGGCCGTAAGATCCCGAGCATGGACACAAGGCTACGACTACCAAACGGAACAACGCGGAGTCCAGAGAAAGAAATGAAGTGGCTCGGCGTCACCTGGGATACTAGCCTGAATTTCAAGACACAGTGCCAGGAGATGGCGACTAAAGCTCGCAAGACAGCAAACGTGTTGCGCCGCATTAGCAGAGTTCACAGCGGTGCCCCCCCGAAGTCGGTGCTGCAGGCAGTGAGAGCATACATGCTACCACAGATGACGTATGCGGCCACCACCTGGTTCCCCAGAGCTAGCAAGGCCAGCATGGACACGCTGGAGAAAGTTCTCAGAGAGGGTTTGCGGGCCGCTGTACCGGTCTTTAAAACAACAAGCAAAAAGAGCCTATACAGATTTGCAGCATTCCCGAACATGACAATTATCTGCCAGGACATGCTGCGGACAGGAGGAATACGGGCATCAACATGCAACGCAGACCACCCTCTGTACTGGACGACAATCGACAGGAGCATCGACAAGGCAAAGGCCCTGTTGCCACACCCGATCAGGGACTCGACAAAACTCCGGCCAGAACAGGAAGGGCCAGCCGAGTCGCTGGCAGAGAAACTGAGCAAAGAAGAGGCAGTCAAGGCCCACCTGGACCTGCTCAGCAAAGAGTCACAAGATGCGATATGGGCCTACTCAGATGGCTCACGCAACAGCGATGGAGACACTGGAGCAGGCTGGGCTGTCTAATTCCGAGGCAAAATACTCGCACAGGGCAATGGCTCCTGCGGCAGATATA
Organism: Ceratocystis huliohia; assembly: GCA_038382965.1. NCBI lineage: Eukaryota > Fungi > Ascomycota > Sordariomycetes > Microascales > Ceratocystidaceae > Ceratocystis > Ceratocystis huliohia. The sequence goes on from JAXCEX010000220.1 coordinate 13,478, forward strand.
GAGAAGTGGTGGATGCCGAAGCGATTGCTGCCCTCAAGGCAGTCAGAGCTGCCACCGAAGTCGCCCCCTCGCAAGCAGAAGGCCTGAACCTGTGTGTCGACAATTTGGGAATGGTAAATCGGATTGGCCGGAGGATGCAGAAACCGGCCACTTCACAGCTCGCAATAGATGAGATCCGTCGTACCCTTGCAAGATGGCAAGGCGGATCCGACAACCTGGCCCTGGAAAAGCCGACCGGAGAGTTACACTGGGTCCCAGGACACTGCGAAGTCCCAGGCAATGAAGCAGTCGATCAGCTGGCCAAAGCGGGTTGCAAGAGCGAGGAACTCCTGGTCCCAAAGGCAACAATGTCACTGACGGCAGCAAGAAGGTGGAGGAACGAAGCCTTTGAAGCAGACTTCAAACACTGAATGAAAGAAAGCTGCCCGAGGATCGGACATCTCGGCGGAGCGCTGAACTGGTCGAGACCATACGACATCGGCTGGATGAAGGGGCTACACAGAGGTACAGTCGCCCGAATCCTGGCAGCGCGCTCTGGACACGGCGACTTCGAAGAGTATCACGTGCGGCTCAACCACACGAACGCAGTAATACGATGCCCAGTCGCAGGGTGTAACCAAGCCAAGACCTTTAGCCATCCGTGGGAGTGCCTAGGCAACGAAAAGAAACTGTCCATGAGATTTGTACGAAAGCTCCTCACAGGAAATAAGAGATGCAGATATCTGGCAGGAAAACTAGTCCCTAAGTGGAGGGCGTTCCGCGTTGGGGGGTGAGAGGGGACGGCACAGTGAGGAGGTGATTTCTCGGGAGAGGGAGTGTGGAGGTATAGATTGGTTTTTCTCTGCTACTTTTCCTTTGTATTTGTTCTACGTCTTGTACTGTTTTGTTCTTTGTTCTTGGTTTGAGGTTTGCTTGTTTTTGTTCCTTACACCTAACTTTTCATTTGATCAATCGATTCTCAACAACCTAATATGTCGGTCATTGCCATGAAGCTAGAACCCTTCTTGCCCTTCATGCCCTTCAAAATAACCCAAAACTAAGCATCCGCACGCCGCAAGCACCTATACAGTCGATGAGCGACAACTACGTCGCCGCCAGCAAGGCATCCAGTCTCGACGCGATACTATCCAGAAATCACGTCGGCTATCTGATCTAGAGGAACAGATCCTTATTCACCTTATTCTCGACCTAGATTCACGAGGATTTCCCCCTCGGCTTCGTGGTGTGAAAGAAATGGCTGATTAATTGCTTGCCGACCGCCACGCGCCGCCAGTTGGCACGTGTTGGGCTCATAACTTCGTCAAGCGACACCCAGACCTTAAGACGCGTTTTTTTCGTAAATACGACTACCAGAGAGCTAAGTGCGAAGATTCAACCATTACCCGCGATTGGTTTCGGCTTGTGGTGAACACAATCGCGAAGTATGGCATCCGATCAAATGATATCTATACCTTTGATGAGATTGGCTTTCTTATGGGTATGATTACGAGCGGAATAGTTGTCACAGGTTCAGAAAGGCGTTCAAAGCCGAAATCAGTCCACCCTGGAAACCTGAAACGGATTACCGTCATTCAAACAATCAATGCGGAAGGCTGGGCGATCCAGCCGTTTATCATCGGTGCGGGCCAATATCACCTCGCCAACTGGTACCGAGAAAGCAACCTCCCGGGCGATTGGGCTATTGCAACGACCCAAAATGGCTGGACCTATAACAAACCCGGTCTCGAGTGGCTTAAGCACTTTGACAGGCGCACAACTAATCGACCAATTGGTTCCTATCGTCTCTTGATCCTCGATGGCTATGAAAGTCACTACTCTATTGAATTCGAGAGATATTGTGAGGAAAAGAAGATCATCCGGCTTTGTATGCCACCTCATTCATCCCATCTACTCCAGCCCCTTGACTTCGGGTGCTTTGGCGTACTAAAGCAAGTTTATGGCCGAGAAATAGAGCGATTGATCAGATGCTCTATGACCCACGTTTCAAAGACCGAGTTCTTTCCGGCCTTCCTCGCAGCACACGAGGCCACTATGACGGAAAGAAATATCAAGAGAGCTTTTAAAGGAGCTGGCCTTGTTCTCCTTGACCCAGAAGCCGTGGTCTCAAAGCTTGATGTACAGCTACGGACTCCAACGCCCGCCGAGGAGGGGCTGAACCGTCGACCCCATGGGCTTCAAAGACCGCAAAGACTGTGCTTGGAGCCCAATCTCAGTCTGAATACCTCGAAAGACGCATGAGAAGGCACCAAAGCAGCTCTCCAGAGTCAATTCTTGAAGCATAAAAGTCTCCTGCGAAGGGAACAGAGGCAGGCATGCATGAAATGGGTCTAGTGAGGGCAGAGGTTCAAGACCTTCGACAGGCGAACAAGACACTAAGCTGGCGCCGGAGGGCAAAAAGGACTAGACTACAGAAAAGAGGAGTAATAACGGTAGAGGAAGGAAGACAAGCAATTGACCAAATGGATGTGGATGCGCAGGTAGTGGCTGAATCGTCGAGGAGTGGTGGTTGAGGAAGGTCAGTTGGACCTGGTGTTCGGCGCCGTGGTGTATGCGGTGAGCCCGGCCATAATTCAAGGACCTTCCAGGCAGTGATTGAGATGTCTGGGGAAGAGTATAGCGAGTAGTTTTAATTGGTCAGATGGTTTATGGTGTTTTTATCGTGATAACTATAGAGGGGTTTAAGAAAAGTGCGGCGCTTACATGACTGCAGCGCTTAAATGACGGCGGCGCTTACTTATCAAGCATGTTATTAAAATAGAAAATCTTCTCACATAAACTGGCTAATAGTCTATGGATACCTTGTGGTACTATAGTCATTGCGCACATACAGACAAATGCAGAAGTACATATTCCTATGTTGAATCCTGGACATACTTCGCATTGTTTTACTAGGTCCTTTCTTGTTTTTCCCCTTTCATCTACTCTCTCTATCTCTCACTACAAAAACTCCTAGCCCTTGGTGTACTGTGTGTCTACATCTGATTAGTTATCCCCTTATTTAGTGCCCTTGCTGTACTATATCAGGCTCCTTTATTACCAAGGGTGTAGTGAGGATAGACCCCACTCTTATCTACATGTCTAATGCCCTCTAATGTTGCAAGACCCACCCTACCCTACCTTGGAACAGTTTATGTTCGTTTCAACTCCCGTCTCCGGTCGACTTTGTTCGCCGTTCCCGAGCTTGCCCACACCATATGCTTGTGGCAAACATGTGATGGCGGCTCTCATTCCCCATGGTAAATTATTACACAGAGCATGTATTCATTAATAATTTTCAAGTAAGCTTGATAATGCCATAGTACTTGCTTGTTTCTCTTTGTTCTCCGCCACAGAGGCCTTCTAGCATTTCCAGATTATCCTCGTTCTTTTCACGCACAATCTTCAAGTTTTGAGACTTCCGCTTTCTCTGTTATTGGCTATATTGATAGCTAGGAGGATAAAGAGTGTCCAAGGAAAAGTAGAGTCAAGTGGTAGAAAACTCTTGCTAGAGATACTAGAGTTGGCTTACAAGATTTGTAGCCAGCAAGGGCCTAGTTCCCCCTTATTACCTATCCATGTATATCCAGAGTTAAGCTACATGAAAAGAAGAATCTAGATCGCGCCCGGATAAATGTGGCTCCGAGACAGGAAAAAGTTACAAAGCACGAGTTATCAATGTGTGGCTGGAGATTATACACATTATATGAGACCCTTGATTATTAACACAAAAGACACGAGTTGTGGTGATTTTGCATGAGGGAAATTTTATTTAGTCTATCTACATTATTTCTTAGGACTGAATATATACTCTGTGATGTGTGGCAGTCATGTGGCTGAGACTACGCATCACTACAACACGTATTCACCTCGGGAAAAAAAGTCGGAGGCCAAGAGCAGATATACACCGAATGTCCGGCCAGAGGTAGCCGCATCCCTATTTCCTAGAGCTGCACAAGTCTTTGGCATTGTGAAGCCCTCAGCGTAACTCCCATGCTAGAAACCATCAATGTGTGCATTACGCAAGATTATAGGAGGCAGTCCCAATTTTTCAACAGCTGCAGAGGAAAACTGCAGAGTATAAGGAACTGGGCTTATACAACAGGGCTGTGGTAGCTGAGAAAAAGGGAGGGATAGAGTAACAAGCTCACTAGGAAGGATACTGGCATATAGGCAATGGCTGGACTGTGAAGAAATCAGTGGGTTAGAGAACTTCAACATGACTGAAGGAAAAGCATTGTGAAATATATAGCAGGATGGTTCATAGTACCAGAACTTGCCAAGCAGCTTCCACAATGTCTTTATGTCTATAGGGGAGTATAGTAGTTGACATGGATTACAAATCACTGCACTAAAAATCCCACAATCTCTCTTTGTTGTAACGAATCGACTATTTGTGCACCGAAAGACATGACACGATCAAATAAATGAGGCCGATGTTGTTCTCTCTTCTGGCCCAGCAAAATAATCCTAAGCTAGGTCTCCGACCTGTTACAAGATTATGCCAGGTGGATTATCATGCCCTTCGTCGCTGACAGAATGGAATTCAATGTCGGCGCAGTACCATCCCCAACTCACGGAGGGTATCCGATTTAGAGGAACAAGTCATCGTCCGGTTCATTATCGACCTTGATTTTCAAGGGCTCCTTCTGCAACTGCGTGGTGTTGAAGAAATAGCCCACCGACTGATGGCTGACTACGACGCGTCACCCGCCGGTATGCACTGAACTCCTAACTTTATCAAACGACAATCAGACCTCCAGACACACTTCAATCATAAATAGGACAACGAGAGAGCCAAATGTAAGAGTCTGCCAATTCTTCGCAGTTGGTTCGCGCTTGCGGAGAACACAACCGCAAAATATGGTATCGTCCTAACTAGCATCTGCAATTTTGAAGAGACTGGCTTTATGATAGGTGTCATTACAGGCGGAATTGTCGCCACAGGTGTGGAAAGGCGAAATAGGTGTAACCTGGAGACCAGGAATGGGCCACAGATATTCAGGCCATTGATGCTGAAGGCTGGATTGTTATATGAAAAAGAATATTGAAAAGCCTTGAAATGGTGAAAAATAAAATAGATGAGCTGATTTATAGGTCCTAACCATGAGTGGCCTCTTGGCTGGGAACCAAATCCCATCAGGCTAGTCATCGTCCTTCACGCAAATGGACAAATGGACATGTCCACGGCATGCGGAATATCATCTTCGTCATCGCACCAGCAAGCTCCTAGAAGGATGCGACGGTTAGTCAACTATCTGGCAGCAACGTTTCCATTAGTGTTAGCTACATCAACAGCCGGCAGTGCAATAACAGTGCCAGCAAGGGCGAGTGGGAAGGTAACAGTCTAGGATTGCGTTTTGTTGGCTTGGCTATTGATAGAGATGAAGTTGAGAGACTTGTGAAGACAAGAAGACTAGAAGACTAGAAGACTAGAAAGAAGTATAAAGTAAAAACAAAGTTTCGGAGCACGGTAAGTAAAGGTAAGGTTGTAGAGGTAGAGAGCTGAAATAGAGCTGGGGAGTAGCAATAGGACAGTCTATCATGGAGGGAGGAGAAATCTTATACACATGCCTGAAAAGACTCTCAGTGCAAGCTGACTGGCTAGCCCTGTTATGGTTACAAAATCATAGCGAACAGACCCTGTGAAGATGTGAGGAGATTTCATTGAACCCTTCATGTATGGGGAGGAGTTCAACAAGACCCTCTAGGCAGGTACATTACCAGGCGTTTCCAATCGCAGTAGACATGAGATAGTCTTCATGTATGCAGATTTGGATATGCTGAATGTGCTGATGCAAAATGGAAGGCTTCCAAGGATTGTGGACTGCCAAACCCCAAGATGGTTTCTAGAGTCTTGAGATTACACCAAGACATATTTTTACCACGAAACATAATAAACAGTGGTTGAGGATCGTTGGACAGGTTTTCAAACGGTTTGGAGATTGCGAGAGTCAGCTAGCAGCTAAACACCAGTCGTGGAAATACTATTATTGACGTTTGAGTATATAGCTAGATGTTTGCTGGGGCCACAGCGCTATCACCTACAAGTTGGGAGAGCCCCACTAGTCCCCCTTTATAAATCTCTCCACGTACGATCCCTCTAGATTAGCTTTCCCTTTCGTGTAGTATAACAAAAGATATTTGACCATCTCTGAACTGCTCTACGGGAACATCCGTAGCGCAACCCGTGACAACGTTTAGGTTGCAGCTAGTCTGATGAAAGGTTGCAACAACCAAACGAAAGATACATTGTTAGAGCATTTAGTACTACCCCTATCTTAAGGACTTGTAAAATAATCAGCGTATCCAGTAGTGAGATTAACTAGTTGCTCTCTTTTCTGTGGAATGTGAAATCTCTTTATCTCTCCATACCTGCGAAGACCCAGCTGTGTACTCAGACTACTGAGTCTCTGACTATCTTTGAACCTACTACAAGAATAACTAGAGGAAATTATGACAGTGAAATAGTAATCTTTTTTAAACCTTGCCTAAAGGCATTATCTATTGTCCATCTTGAATTCTTACTAAATGGTAACTATTGACAAAACGCATCAATAATAATGGTGGTAGTATATAGTCAGTGTAAAATCACGAACTGTGTCGTGTGGTATTACATAAAAGTTATTACATCGAAACCATGTCATTGACTATGTTACTATCTCAGCTGCTTTGAATCGACTGGACTCCGGTTGAAGTACTCCGTTGTAGTATATCTGAGCTATATATTTCTCAACTAATATCAATAAAGATAAAAAGCCACTGAGGCCGAGATACAGACAAAATAGGATTTGAGGAATGGTGTCTTTCTGTGAGAAAACATTTGCATGTCAGGGTCTGGGGATGGGTGTGAGCAAGATGTTGAAAAGTATTCAAGGTCGTCCACAAGCGAGAGGACGACTTCCACCACACCTACAGCCAGAAAGGCCCTATTACATCACTACAACAAAAGAAATGGATTCAAACTATTCAGAGCCGAATCCGGCGACTATCATTGAATTACCTCCACAATTCTGTGCATTGTATGCATTCTTGCCACAAATACTGCAGTGTTGAACGGCCACTGAGGTCCAGTGTTCATGGCTGCTATTCCCTCATCCCTCTTGCTGTATCTACTCGTCCACATCCTTTTGGTCTGGTCAATAATGTCTATCATTTCCTGATAGTAAGACTTCCTGATTTTCAGAGAAATGTTTCTTTGACCCTTCAGTGTTTGCTTAAAGCATGATTAGCCTCCTGAAGCATCTTGTGCTCAGACCTGAGAAGGGCTGCCTTGTACATTACTGCCTTGATCCCTTTAGTAATTTGGTCCACGGCACTGTAAATGGGTGTTAGAAAACTGTTATGACGATGGGCAACCCGACTTTTGGTAAAAGTAGACTATGATCTGGCTTCTGTTGGGCTGTGTGGTGTTTGGGGGAGACCTAAGGGTCGTCGTTGGGCTGAGGAGGACCGGCCAGTGCTGGAGTCTGCAACTTCATACTTTAGACAAGTGTGAACCACACATTTATTGTGTTCTAATCTTCACAAAGGGCTCATTAGTAGTTTTATGCACGATTAAAACCTATCCGGTGCTCGGACTGTCGTGTTACGAAGTTCGAAGCTCAAAGCTTTTCGATGTGTCTTGAATCACATTCAGCCAAGGATATTCACCATGTCTTCTATATCAATAAGCCAGGGTGGAAATATTTGCAAATCGAAGTCAAGGATGTATTCAAGAAGAGTCTTCTCTTCTAGCTCTGTCAACTTCATTCAATTAGCACACATATCTTTTTCATGAGTGTCAGCTATTCATTCTATAAATGAGAGTGGTCCTTGGAACATGAAAAGATATGCTGCTGTCCTGGCGCTTAGTTTAAGGTCTTGTTTGATAGTTTGCATAGCAATAGCCTTGATTTAATTGAAGACGATTCGATTTGTTTTAGCCGAGCAATGTCGTTACAAACAAAGAAACTGAGAAATCCGGATATAGTGGTCCACTCACTTATGTGGGCTGCTCACTGATGGACAGACATCAGTCGCTATTGCAAAGTTTAGCTAATTCACAGATTATAGGACTAGGGTGATGAGTAATGTAGATAAATTGAAAATTTTACCACTTGTAGATAGAGCTCTGTTGCAAGAGTTATGTATAGCAGTAAGTTTTGAACAATACATGTTAATGTCTGCGTCGTAAATGGGCTCCTACTTTCTATGTAGCATGGGCTCCTTCATGAGTCAAGTTGTATTCAGGGTCTAGTGTTTAATTTACATATCACCTTTTAGATTCTGAGATTATCAAGTATTGTATCGTTCCATAATGACAAATGAACCAGTGAACGCCATATATCCTAACCTACATGTAGTGATTGAGGTAGATAGTCATGATGGCATCTGACTATCTACGTAGATAAGAGGGAAAAAGGAAAAAAAGATCACACCACAACTCGGCTTGTTAGATCAGCCCTTGACAATGCTCGCATAACAACATATGACACCACGACGAGAGGCAGACCAGGGCTATATCAGAGCAATATGAAAGGCTATCCATTCATTATACGCGTCATTCGTACCAGAGTGCAGCCGTGCTACTCTTCCTAGTGGTGGTTCTGGGATTCTCGGATCGGTGCGGTGTTATGTGCCAACAAGGTTGTGTGGGGGTTTTGTCGATGCCGGGGCTGGGGCTCTAACCAATGTCCACAGCCAAGAGCAACAAAATATAACATGTTCTTTTCATGGGCATTGATAGCAGTAGCACCACCAGCAGCAACAAAAGTTAAAGCAAAAGAATTTCAACAACCGCGGTAAGCATTGCCGAAGAAGGCAGGTGATTCGGACGAAGTCGTGTTTTTAGCACAGGAAAAGAAATGGCTTTTCTTTATTTTTGTTGCTCACTTTCTTCTGATAGAGCTAGCTGGGTCGACAGTAGCAATAGTAGTGTTCATATGAAATGGGACATTACGTAGTGATTATAGAATATTAGAGCGCAATCCTCACTATTGAGCGGATAAACCCCGTAATGTTATCATTACACGCAACGTCGTATAGATTTTTCATCATTTACATCTCTGGCTACATGTAACTTGCTTTGACTACAAAACAGACCTGTCAAGTCTCAGTACCTCTTATACTTGCTATGGTCAGAGTATATTGTGAAAGTTACCAATATACCATTCTTTATCTTGAGAGTTATCTTGAAGAACACTTTGACAAATATCTTGATAAAAGATTTGTATGACCGGCTCTATGGCATTTTATGACCGTTAATATTTAGTAATTGGGTATTTCAGACATGTTTTGCAAGCCACCAAGATATTTATAAAAGGGAACTAACATCTCTCTTAGTTGAGGAAATCTGATGTCCATCTCCTAACAGTCGACATTGGCATTCATAAATTCAATCCATTTACAGTCTTTTTCAAAACATCAGCTTCCAGACTGCCTCACAGATTTCACATTGTTCACGAGTCTTATATCAGCCTCCCTACATTACCTTATTCATCTTCACGTTTTAAGTGTATGGTTCCCTCCCTATATTTTCTCTAAAACGCTGAGTACTAACACGGCAATTAGCAGTTAACAAAGATGCATCCTTGGTCGATTGCTCTTATTTTTGCCTTCACTGGCAATACTATCGCGTCTGCTATTAGAAGTGATGTGGAGTCTCTCAAAACAGACTCTAAGCTTGCTGTCAGAGAACTCAACTGTTGGTGGGAAAACAAAATTTGCTACTGCATGGTTGGTGGTGAAACTAGTATCTATGATGATGAGAACTGTGCAGGAAAGAAACAGGGCTAGTTAGCCAGGATATGGATCATTTCTGATTGAACAATACAAATGGGGTTGAAGTAGAATTATAGAATGGAAAAGATTGTGTGAAGCATGTGTGATAAAATCAGGTCAGCTAAAGGATGAGTTGACGTTGAGATAGTGTCAATAACCTAGGTCAGGATTACTAAGATATCTGACCCTGATCCAGTTCGGCTGAACGTTAGGGTTACCACCAGACATAGAGGACCTTCTTCCAAGGTCCATGTGTTTGGTCTAGACATAGTAGTGTTGCATGTATAAATCGGTTGAGATCCGCTCTTCAACCGAGACTTAGTTAGACAATAATGACAATCAATCATTCTCTTATTTCTCTCCTCTCTTCACTCTAGGAGATTCAGTGTGTCCTCCTAATATCTACTGTTAGATAGGATTAACAGGATTGCTGGCCCTGATCTAGTTCACCTAAACGTTAGGATTGTAACAGTAGATATTAGGAGGACTTGCTGAATGTCCTGGAGTTAAGAGAGGAGAGAAATGAGAGATTGATTGATGATGATTGTTGTCTAACTAAATCTCGCTTGAAGAGCGGATCTCAACCGATTTTTACATCCATCACCCATATGTCTTGACCAAACACATGCTCGTTGGAAGAAGGTCCTCGATGTCTGATACTAACCCTAACGTTCATCTGAACTGGATCAGGGTCAGATGTCTTAGTAATCCTGACCTACGTTACTGACAGCCACTGATATCTGCGCTTATATATCAACATCTATGTACTTTCATTACATAGAAGTTGGAAAAATTGTACTTTACTGTTGGTCAGTGAGTGGTGTTTCCATTCTGATAATGCATACTGCATGACCATCCAATAATGTAGGGAACAATGCCTAGGCCGCTAAATGATAAATGTCACTATTAGTCTCGGACTGATTAGAGTGTCCGACATGCCGCAAGGTTATGTTAGGTAGATTACCATGACCTCCTGCTCCGACAGAACGGCATTTAATGTCGGCACAATACCATCCCCAACTCACGGATACTATCCAATCTAGAAGAGCAGATCATTGTCAAATTCATTCTCGACCTGGATTCGCTAGGGTTTCCTGCTCAGCTCCGTAGTGTTGAATAAATGGCCAACCGATTGCTCGCCGACAGCGACGCGGCACCCATCGGCAATCGCTGGGGTTCCAACTTTGTCAAACGATAGCTAGACTCCAAGACACAGTTTACTCGTAGATACCACTGCAAAAGGGCTAAATGCAAAGATCCAGTCTGTATTCGCAATTGGTTCGCGCTTGTGAAGAACACAATCGCGAAATATGGTATCAGCCTAGCTTACATCTACAACTTTGACGAGACTGGCTTTATGATGGGTGTCATTTCAAGTGATATTGTCGTCGAAGATACGGAAAAGAGTGGAAAGACTAAATCGGTGCAGCATGGAAACCGGGGACGGGTCACAGTTATTCAGGCGATTAATGCTGAAGGCTGAGCTGTCGCACCATTCATCGTGGTTGCAGGCCAACAGATGGTACTGAGAAAATATCCTGCCGGGGGATTGGACTATTGCCACGCCTCATAATGGGTGGACCGACAATGATACAGGTCTTAAGTGGCTCAAGTTTTTCGATTACCATGCAGCGGCCTGATCAAACAGTCGCCATCAACTTCTTATCCTTGATCGGCATGAAAGCCACCACTCAGTCGATTTTGAGCATTATTATGAAGACAACGACATCATCTCACTGTGTATTCTGGATCATTCCTCTCGCCTACTTCAGCCTCTTGATGTTGGGTGCTTTGGGCCACTCAAGAAGACCCATGGTCGAGAAATCGAGCATCTAATTAGGTCCTCGATAACCCACGTTTCCGAGACTGATTTCCTTTTGGCTTTTTATGCTGCCCACCAAGCAGCTATGGCAAAAAGCAATATCAAGGGAAGTTTCAAGGGCGCCAAGATTATTTATTTAGATTTAAAAAATGTGATGTCTAAGCTAGACGTGCAGCTATGGACTCCAACACCGATCGAGCGGGCGGCCGGGCTCCCCAGCCCTTGGGTTTATCAGACGCCGAAGACAGTGCTAGAAGGCAATTCTTAATCTGAATATCTTCAAAAGCGAGTTAGAAGGCATTAGATCAGATCCAAAACATCAATTATCCAGAAATTGAGGTCATTTTCAAAAGGAACGAAGGCATCAATGTGTCAGAACACCTTGATGAAGTCCGAGGTCCAGATCATTCAACAAGCAAATGAGACTCTCGGCAAGCGTCATAGAAACACGAAAACTCGGCTACAGGACATAGGGGAGACGACCATCAATGAGGGAAGTAGTGGGATTGATCAGAAAGACATTTACGTGCACGTGATGGTGGGATTATCCAGAAATGGTGGTCAGGGTAGGCCGGGGCCCGCGAGGGTGAGGCGGAGTGCAATTTATAATAAGGCTGGTCATAACTCAAGAAAATGTCAGATAGTTTTCATAGTGTCTGTGAAAGCGCATAGCACTCGGTTTCAATTGATTAGATGTTGTGCTGTGTTCTGATGCTATGTTTCGTCCTGAGGGTCGATATTTTTGGTCCATTCGTTCATCATGCACGTTAATGTTTTATTAAAGTAGGAATTTCGTAAATCTACCTCTATTTCTAGTTACCATCCTAGTGTAGAGACTGTAGCATGGTAGTGAGCATAGGCCGAGAATGCTAGGTCTGTGAACATGTAAAGAATAGCCTCAGAGGACGGTCATCCACATCATTGACAAATAGCCTATTGGATTCTTCAAGCCCAAGGATGAGCCATATAAAGCACATTCACGAATGTATAGAGAGGCATATGCTTAGAATGTTTTGTGTATCTGCCTACACAAACATGGAGACAACAACACCGTAAAATGAAATCTTTGAGAGCATTTAGCACCAGCCAGAGTGTAGATTTCATAGTTAAATAGTATCAAATGCTCAAAATACGAGAACTTTGATCATCAAAATGCATTACTAAGCCCCTACTCTCGCCTGAAGTCATGTTGTTTACGATGCTGACATATAGGACTCTCAGTAGGTACACTCTTGATCCTTTGTTGCTCCTGTTCCGCTGGCATAATACCTAGCACACCCGCACTACTGGCGTATATACCATGTTCACTTTAGGTATACTGGACTCATGACTACTAGTTGATGAAGGTATGTGGTAAGTCAACAGTGCAAGTCACATAAGATGAGATGGGCTTGGCTGGAGTATGGGGATGATGTTAGTTATACATTTTGAAATCATGAAAACATTAGACAGTTCACATCACTTTAGTACGGAGGAATAGAGGAGGTATGAAACGGAATGTATTAGTACCGAATGATGGCGCACTTCTATGTAAGCAGGGCCGGTCTGTCCTAAATATAGATAAATGACATACACAAGTGGAAGTTAGACAAGGCATATAGTTCATAGCTACACCAGTACGTAATTTGCTGACTTGACGAATATTTCACCCTCACCAAAGTAACTCAGAACAAGTAAAATCATGGGAAGCCTTTACACAGACCTCTATGTGCTCCGTAGTCAAATGCTTGATGTACTTCTCGTCATGGAGAAGTAGTGATGTGAACTTGGATTTTCGATTGAGTTCTGCTCGAGAGTCTTTCTGGACATGTATATAAGACCTCTTCTCCCTCCATGATAGACAGTCTTGTTGCCCTTCTCCATCTCTACATCAGTTCTCTTCCTTCACCATCTTATTTTTATCCACAGTCTTTTGATACTCCGTTTCTACTTTATACTTGTTCTTCATCTTGCTTATCAATAACCAAGCCAACAACATGCAATCCTGGACTGTTACCTTCCTCCTCGCCCTTGCTGGCACTGCTATTGCCATGCCTGCTGTTGACACAGCCAACACCAATGGTAACATTGTTGCCAGACAGTTGAAGAACTGCCGTATCTATGAAGGAAACTGCTACTGCGACGGCCCCGACGGAATTCTGCGTGCTGTGGATATGTCCATCTGCACTGGTGATGACTAGGCTTATGGGACTTAGTTCCTAGCCAAGAGGCCATTCATGACTAGGTCACATAAATCACCTCATGTACTTGTCCTTCTGCTATTTGAAAGCTCTTCCACATTTCTATCAATACAAAATATCATCACACTCAAAAATGCATGTAGCTTGTGAAGTTCAGGGAACTTTCTCTTTTGTCCTCTTACGCTTAAAATTCAGTGACATAAATTCTAAAGTTGAGATCATCTTGAATAAGCGCATGTTCCTGCCTTTCTTTTCGAGTCCAATAGCAGGTAATACCGTTCTAGCATGGCTATTGTCTGTGATGGCTGTGTCGGAAAAGTCAACATCAAGGCCTCTAACCTAGAATCTCTGATACAATATCCAAATATCTTTTCAATTTAACCTGGAAACTCTTTTCTTCGCTCGTCAACATAGGAGCTCCTTCACAGACTCTGGTACATGAATGACCCTGTTGCATATTTTACAATTCTTCTCCCTCAGTCGCGTCCAACGTCCTAAACCTCCTCACAATCCAGCCCTTACCTATAAACAAGCATCCTTCCAATAGATTGCCCCCAACACACAAGCTACTAACTTCCTATTACTTAATCCCAGTTCTCTGTATTCTGCTGTTTACCTCTGTCTGCCGAAAACTCATGTCTAGCTTCTACACATGTACAGTCTTGCCTAGTGACACATCATTGATACGTCTACCCCTCCCTGTAGGTTGGCTCAAAGCGCTTCAATGCCAAAAACTAAATGTGTAGTAAGCATCACTCTGCAGCTCTAAGGGGGGATGGGGGCGGCTAACTAGACCCATTAAGCGCTCATACCTATCGGCCTTTTCGCTGCAACTACATTTCCGAGACAAATGTTGGTCCTTTGTTTATTATGAGTGGTCTCATATAATCTGGGGAATTTCAGGCCACATTGATGACAAATGTTTCCCAATTTTTTCTCGCCACTAGACCAGACCACATTCACTAAGGCTCGATTCATGCTCTTGTTTTATGTAACTGGTGTCCAGCCCTATAGGGATGAGGACTAGGCGATGTTAGACCCCTTCCCTTGCTGACCACATCAATATAGAATTATAGAACATTACTAAGCACATACAGATGCAGGAAAATGAACGTGACTGGAAAGCCAAGTATATATATCTCATAGTCGAAGTACTCAGGGGTTGACAAAGGAGTAGAGAATACAAGCAAATCTACAACAGAATGCTTGGCCTATTGTTTTTGAAATGCAAACAAGACTAGAGACTATAGAGAAAGGCAGTCTGTTACAGGACTAGTGAGTGATACGTGGTTTTACTGAAACTAGATACTCTGTTGCCAGTCAAGCAGGAAAGGAATAAATCGCCTCAGGTCATTTTGGTAGTACCTTTTCTTCTATATTCTGTGACGAGTTTCCTTTTACCTTGTATCGAGACATAGTTAAGCCGATGTTGTGGGCTCGCTGGAGATGTGTTGTATCGACGGGTTCCGAGATAATGACAGACTCGACACTGAAGAGTAAAAGGGAAAAAAACCATTGGCGTCACTCATATGAATGCGAGCTTTTGTAGTTTTACGTATTTTCAAGATTTTATTGCAGGATAAGGACGGAGGGAGTGCCTGTCGACGGTGCCTCATACACCGTACTCGAAGGATTTCCTGGCACTTGTCTCCCATTTTCATTTTTGGACTAGCTCGTCATCTTTTGGGTGCTAGTTAACAGCCATAGCATGATATTAGTCCTCGACTAGACTTACCAGCAATACATTGTAGTAGATCGATTTCGGTGAGTTACATAGTTGTCATTCTTGCTGTGAATCATACCGCTCCTATCTTATTTGTCTTATTTCCATATTACTTTGTACATATAGGCACCCTAGAGCTCTCTTGTAGGACTTTGACCCTTTTTTAGGTCTCGAAATTTAAATAATATAGGAGCCAGTGTCTGGAGCGTTGCACATTATACCGGAATTCTGGTCACACTCAACTTCATGAGACAGGCAGTGAAATAGAGGCGCCAAAATTTTCTAGACTCTACAATTCGAATTACTCCTTACGCGTCGTGGTCAGCAAGCGGTCAACTCGCCTTTTCCTCATTACCACACAGTCACGGAGGAAATCCTCTCGAATGCAGGTCGAGACTGAACTGAACGATGGTATGCTCTTCTAAGAGCTTGATTAGCAAGAAGGATATTAGCCGTCTAGTAGAATTAAGACATTTTCGGTGGTAGAATATCAACAATCAAACAGAAGAAAGAGAGATTGCGAGGCTCAAGTTTTCGGGACATTCGCATATCACCTACATTAACCTGGGTTAAAAGATTGAGGGGCCGATGTTATCCCAGATGCGGCCCGAACACTGGCCAGACAGTCACTATATTCTTCTGAACCTCAAGAAGCGCCACAGCGACCATTCGGCACTTGGAAGGGTAGTGTGAAGGAAGCTACACCATCACACTGTGCATGCCACCTGATCCCCAAGGCCAGGCCTTCAACAGTCAGAGGAGGCCCTTAGGGAGTATGGTAGAGTGAAAAGAACCTGGCTATGTAATGCAGGGAAGATTGTTGGGGGCGTGGATGGTCTAGGGTGATTAATCAGAAGGTCGTTGATGCGCAGGTGGGGGCGGAATTATGGAGAGGTAGCGGTCAGGAAAGGTCGACGATGACGAGGGAAAGGCAGTGTGAATGATGCGGTAAGGGTGGCCATGATTCAGAAACATAGAATATTGCTGTAGAAATGGACGGGTAAGGATACCAATTTGCTTCTGTTGACTGAATATTTCGTATGATTTTATACAGAATCCCATCCGGGTGGGTGGAAGGTGGTGGTTTCTGTCCGGCTTGCTTGTCAAGTATGTTATAGCAAGATGTGATGGCTATATCAGGTGTATAGAGCCTCATCCCCTGTCCCTTCTCATCCTCCTGACCCACTAACTTCTGCCCCTTGCTTTATTAGCTATGAATTCTAACAGGAATGGTACTAAAAGCAGCCGAGCTTATTTTGCAATCATAATTTAGTCCGTGAATCTCCCGAGCCCGTTTGGGAGTTTTCCACAGACAAGTGATCCAGCCCACGGGGTCTGAAGATATCAGGGTTCCACCGACATAACAATTCTTCATGCAGCCAATCTCTAGCCGTGAACAGCCCAGGATAGCATCAACTCTTTGATTAAAACTCAATCGTGGTTTGCCCGATGTTAAGTAAAAGGTAATGAAACTAGCAGTTTTTCTTTAACTGCTACTCAGCCAGTGACAGAAATACAGATACAGGAAAATAACCCTAAGGTATACATGACGTGAATGGGGGATAAAATCAAAGCGATTCCACCAACATCTTCGTTTTTCGTTTTTCGTTTTCCTTTTATTGTTATTAACCTCTCAACCGCCAAGCTGATGCCAGTTAAACAAAGAGAAGAGCACCACCCTCACTATTCAGGCTCTGCAAAAGAATTCCGAGCTACACATCTCTCCGTAATCATGGGGATACAAAGTCCGGCCTATGTATTTCCCTCCTTGGATGATGTAATGATAAACCTTCTCAGAGAGATGATATCCTGTAACGCGGGCTATAATTCAAGAACATGGCAAACTGTTTTGGGATACCTAAACAGGAGAATGGCGATTAATCTCAGTCGACCCAATGTTTTGTATTAATTTTATGGAGAAGATTATCTGGAGCGGCAGGTTTTTCATTCCGGCTCACTAATAACGGACATTGGTCCAGCCCGCTCTTACACTCTGATACACAACATGTAGTCAGGTACATTTGGCCATAGTTTTCTTGTGATAAAATAGCAAAAGAAAATTACAAGTGATCCATACATCTCGAGACGATACTGTGTGGGCATCAGATATACTAGTGTAGGCACCAACGTAGTGTGCACATATTGGCTTTATTATACAACAGAGTAACAGAAACAATCTGCCTATCGTTCAGGCAGTTACTACGTGGGCATCACACTTTGCTTCTCGGGCGTCAAGCTTATGTGGGCATTGGATTTTGCGCACTCTCATTGGCTTCAACACACAGGTACAAGCCTCACAAAGGTGATGAAGCTTGAGCACTAAGGAGTAGCGACGGCGGCTAGAAATTGTAGAATAGATATTGTTGGTAAATTAACGTACATGATAGGCGAGGGTCGCACTTTTCCCTCCTACACTAACCTTTACATTTAATCAATTATTTCTCAACCACAAAATATGCCAGAGCCAAATATAGAGGCTACAAATACGACTATCCGAGAGCCAAATGCGAAGATCCTACTATCATTCGCAATTGGTTCGGGCTTGTGGAGAATACAATCGCGAAATATGGTATCCGCCTAGTTGATATTTGGAACTTTGATGAGACTGGCTTTCTTATGGGCATGATTGCAAGTGGAATGGTTGTTACAGGTATGGAAAGGCGTGGAAGACCAACATCAGTGCATCCTGGAAGCCGGGAATGGATTACAGTCATTCAAGCGATTAATGCAGAAGGCCAGGCGATCCAGCCGTTTATCGTTAGTGCAGGCCAATATCACCTCGCTAGCTGGTATCAAGAGACCAACCTCCCAGGCGATTGGGCTACTGCGACGACTCAAAATGGCTCGACCGATAATGAGATGGGCCTTGAGTGGCTAAAGCACTGTAACCGGTGTACAACCAACCGATCAACTGGTCCCTATCGTCTTCTAATCCTCGATGGGCACGAAAGTTACCACTCCGTCGAGTTCGAAAAACTATTGTGAGGAAAACAAGATTATCACACTTCGTATGCCACCTCATTCGTCTCATCTACAGCAGCCTCTTGATCTCGGGTGCTTCGGGCTACTTAAGAAAGCTTATGGTCGAGAAATCGAGCATTTGATTAAATGCTCTATAACCCATGTTTCGAAGACTGAGTTCTTCTCGGCCTTCTATGCCGCGTTTAAGGCCACTATGATAGAAAGAAATATTAAGTCAGTCTTTAGAGGAGCCGGGCTTGTTCTTCTAGACCTGGAAAGTGTGGTCTCGAGGCTTGATGTGCAGCTACGGACTCCAACACCTGCCGAGGAGGTGGCTAGCCCTTCGACCACTTGGGTCTCAAAGACGCCAAAGACTATACTTAAGGCAGAACTTTAGTCTGAATATCTTGAGACAAGGATCACAAGGCATCAAAGTAGCTTTTCCGAGAGGTAGTGATTGAGACCTCTGGGGAAGAGTATGGTGAGTAGTTTGATTTAATTAAACAGTTTGTGGTGTTTTTATTATAATCTATAAGAGGGAGGTGTGAAAAATTGCGACGCTCGCTTGTCTGCGACGCTCGCATATCATGTACGTTAGCTGGTTTATTAAAGTTGTTTGTCTTTTACACTACATCGTGAGACTTCATTTCATGCCTTTTATATTGTGCTCATGAGGATTCGTGTTAGTGTGTCAATTGTTTTCAGCTGATTTATGTATTCATCACTACAGTAGACATGAGTAGCGTAGAGCCTTAGGATGTAAGAGGGGTAAGTCTAGTATAGGAAATTGATATTAAAATAGAAAATCCTCTCACATAAACTGCTTAATAGTCTATGGATACCTTGTGGTACTATAGCCATTGCACACATACTGACAAATGCAGAAGTACATCTCCTATTTGTAATCATGGATATCCTCCACATCACTTTACTAGGTGCTTTGTTCTTTTTCTCTTTTCATCTACTCTCTCTCTCTCTCTCTCTCACTCACTCCCTACACAAACTCCTAGCCCTTAGTGTACTGTGCATCTACATCTGATTAGTCATCCTCTTCGTTGGTGCCTTTGTTGTACTATATTACCAAGGGTGAGCACAGCACATGCAAATATCCTATTGATATCCAATCGTCTCTCGAAGAGAGGTAGAGGCCTGTACCTGCGGTGTAGGGAGGATAGAACCCACTCTTACCTACATGTTTAACGCCCTCTAATATAGCAAGACCCACCCTACCTTGAAACGGCTTATGTTCGTTTCAATTCCCGTCTCCGGTCGACTTTGTTCGCCATTCCCGAGCTTGCTCACACAATATGCTTGTGACACATGTGATGGCGGCTCTGATTCCCCATGGTAAATTATTAAAAAGAGAATGTACTCATTACTAATGTTCAAGCAAGCTTGATAATGCCATAATACTTAGTAGTTTGTCTTTGCTCTCCGCCACAGAGGCCTTCTAGCATTTCCAAATTGTCCTCGTTCTTTTCACCACAACCTTCAAGTTTTGACACTTCCGCTTTCTCTGTTATAGGCTGTATCGATAGCTGGGAGGATGTCGAGTGTCCAAGGGAAAGTAGAGTCAAGTGACAGAAACCCCTCGTTAGAGATACCAAAGGGTTTACAAGATTTGTAGTCAGCAAGGGCCTAGTTCCCCCTTAGTACCTATCCATGTATATCCAGAGTTAAGCTACATGAAAAAGAAAAATCTAGATCGCGCCCGGACGAATGTAACTCCGAGACAGGAAAAAGTTACAAAACGTGAGTTATCCATGTGTGGACGGAGATTATACACATTATATAAGAGCGCTGACTAGTAACACGAAAAACACGTATTCACCTCAGGATAGAATTCGGAGGCCGAGAGCCCATAAACCCCGAATATCCGGTCAGAGCTAACCACATCCCTATTCTCTGGAGCTGCACAAGTCTTTGGCATTGTAAAGCCCTGAGCGTAACCCCTATGATAGAAACCATCTATGTATGCACTGCGCAAGATTATAGATAGCAGTCCTAATTTTTCAATAGCTACAGAGGCAAATTTTAGAGTATAAGGAACTAGGCTTACACAACAGGACCGTGGTAGCTCACCTAAAGGGAGGGATAGAGTAACAAGCTTGCTAGAAGGATACTGGCATATAGGCAATGGCTGGATTCTGAAGAAATGAGTGGGGGTTAGAGAACTTCAACATGACTGAAGGAAAGGCATTGTGTAATATATAGCAGGATGGTTCATAGTACCAGAACTTGCCAAGCAGCTTCCACAATGTCTTTATGTCTATAGGGGAGTAGAGTAGCTAACATAGTTTACAAATCACTGCACTAAAAATCCCACAATCTCTCTTTGTTGTAACGAATCTACTATTTGTGCACCGAAAAACATGACACGATCAAAGAAATGAGGCTGATATTGTTCTCACTCTTCCGGCCCTCCAAAATAACCATGACCCTGAGTTAGGTCTCCGACCTGCTACAAGGTTATGCCAGGTGGACTATCATGCCCTTCGTCGCTGACAGAATGGAATTCAATCTCGACGCAGTACTATCCCTAACTCACGGAGGGTATCCGATCTAGAGGAGCAAGTCATCGTCCGGTTCATTGTCGGCCTTGATTTGCGAGGGCTCCCTTTGCAACTGCGTGGTGTTGAAGAAATGGTCCACCGACTGATGGGTGACTGCGACGCGTCACCTGCCGGTAAGCACTGGACTTTTAACTTTATCAAACGGCAGCCAAGCCTCAAGACACGCTTCAATCATTAATAGGACAACGAGAGAGCCAAATGTGAGAATCTGCCAATTCTTCGTAGTTGGTTCGCGCTTGCGGAGAACACAACCGCAAAATATGGTATCGTCCTAACTAGCATCTTCAACTTTGAAGAGACTAGCTTTATGATAAGCGTCATTGCAGGCGGGATTGTCGCCACAGGTATGGAAAGGCTAAATAACTGCACACTGGAAACCGGAAATGGGTCACAAATATTCAGGCCATTAATGCTGAGGGCTGGGTTGTTATGTGGAAAAGAATATCGAAAAGCCTTGAAATAGTGAAAATAAAATAAATGAGCTGATTTATAGGTCCTAACCATGAGTGGTCTTTTGGCTGGAAACCAAGTCCCATCAGGCTAGTCATCGTCCTTCACGCAAATGGACATGTCCACAGGATGCGGAATATCATCTTCGTCATCGCACCAGCAAGCTCCAAGATAGATGTGACAGTTAGTCAACTATCTGGCAGCAATATTTCCATTAGTGTTAGCTACATCGACAGCCGGCAGTGCAATAGTAGTGCCAGCAAGGGCGAGTAGGAAGGTAACGGTCTAGGATTGCGCTTTGTTGGTTTGGCTATTGATCGAGATAAAGTTCAGAGACTTGTGAAGACGAGAAGATTAGACAGAAGTATAAGGTAAAAACAAAATTTCGGAACACGGTAAGTAAAGGTAAAGTTGTAGAGGTAGAGAACTGATATAGACTGATATAGAGCTGGAGAGTAGCAATCAGACAGTCTATCATGGAGGGAGCAGAAATCGTATACACAAGCCTACAAAGACTCTCAGTGAAAGGTGACTGGCGAGCCCTGTTATGGTTGCAAAATTATAGTGAGCAGACCCTATGAAGGAGTGAGAAGATTTCATTGAACCCTGTTTGGATGGGGAGGAGTTTAACAAGACCCTCTAGGCAGGCGCATTTCCAGGCGTTTCTGATCGCAGTAGACATGAGACAGTCTTCATAAATGCAGATTTGGATATGCTGAATGTGCTGATACAAAATGGAAGGCTTCCAAGGATTGTGGACTGGAAAAGCCCAGGATGGTTTCCAGAGTATTGAGATTCTACCAAGACATATTTTTATGCCGAAACTTAACAAACAGTGGTTCAGGATCCTCGGACAGATTTTCAGCCGGTTTGGAGATTGCGAGAGTCAGCTAGCAGCTAAGCACCAGTCGTAGGAGTACTATTATTGACGTTTGAGTATACAGCTAGATGTTTGTTGGGGCCACGACGCCAACACCTCCAAGTTGGGAGAGCCCTACTAGCCCCCTTTATAAATCTCTCCACGTACGATCCCTCTAGATTAGCTTTCCCTTTCTTGTAGTCTAACGAAAGATATTTGACCATCTCCGAACTACTCTACGTGAACATCCGTAGCGTAACCCGTGACAACGTCAAGGCTGCAGCTAATCTGATGATAGGTTACACCTAGCTTGACGAAAGGTTGTAACGACTAAACGAAAGATACATTGCCAGAGCATTTAGTACGACCCCTATCTTAAGGACTTACGAATAATGAGTGTATCCAGTAGTTAAATTAGCTAGTTGTTCTCCTTTCTGTTGCATGTGAAATCTCTTTATCCCTCCACACCTGTGAAGACCCAACTGTGTACTCAGACTACTGAATCCCCGACTATCTTTGAACCTACTACAAGAATGACTACAGGAAATTATGACAGTTAAATAGTTATCTTTTTTAAATCTTGCCTGAAGGCATTATCTATTGTCCATCCTAAATCTTTTCTAAATTGTGACCATTGACAAACTGGATCAATAATAATGGTGGTAGTATATAGTTTGTGTAAAACCACGAACTGCTTTATGTGATATTACATAAAAGTTATTACATCGAGGCTATGTCATTCACTACGTTACTACCTCAGCTTCTTCAAATGCACTGTATTCCAGGTGAAGTCCTCCATTGCATTATATCTGAGCTATATGTTTTTCATCCAATATCAACAGGGACAAAAAGCCACTAAAGTTGTGATAAAGACGAAATAGGATTTGAGGAATGGTGTCTTTCTGTGAGAAAGCCTTTGCATGTCAGGGTCTAGGGGTATGAGCCAGATGTTGAAAAGTATTTAACGTCGTCCACAAGCGAGAGGATAACTTCTACCATACCTACAGCCAGGAAGGCCCTATTACACCACTACAACAAAAGAAATGGGATCAAACTATTCAGAGATAAATGCCACGACAATCATTGAATCATCTCGACAAGTTTGTGCATTTTATGCAGTCTTACCACAAATACTGTGGTGTTGAACTGCCACTGCGGTCCAGTGTTCGTGGCTGCTATTCTCACACCTCTCTTGCTCTAGCTACTCATCCACATCCTTCTGGTCTGGTCAATAATGTCTATCCTTTCCTGATAGTAAGACTTCCTGATTTTCAGAGAAATGTTTCTTTGACCCTTCAGTGTTTGCTTAAAGCATGATTAGCCTCCTGAAATATCTTGTGCTCAGACCTAAGAAAGGCTGCCTTGTGCATTATTGCCTTGACCCCCTTTAGTAATTTGGTCCATGGCACTGTAAAGGGGTGTTAGAGAACTGCTATGACGATGGGCAACCTGACTTTTGGTAAAAGTAGACTGTGAGCTGGCTTCTGTTGGGTTGTGTGGCGTTTGGGGGAGACCTAAGGGTCGTCGTTGGGCTGAGAAGGGCTGGCTAGTGTTGGAGTCTGCAACTTCATGCTCTAGACAAGTGTGAACCACACATTTATTTTTTTGTCGTCTTCACAAAGAGCTCATTGGTAGTTTTATGCACGATTAAAGCATATCCGGTGCTCGGATTTTCGTTTTACGAAGTTCGAAGCTGAGAGCTTTTCGATGTGTTCTGAATCACATTCAGCCAGAGGAATATTACCATATCTTCTATATCAATAAGCCAGGGTGGAAATGTTTGCAAATCGAAGTCAAGGATGTGTTCAAGAAGAGTCTTCTCTTCTAGCTCTGTCAACTTGATTGAATTGGCACAGATATCTTTTCAAGAGTGTCAGCTATTCATTCTATGAATGAGAGTGATCCTTGGAACATGAAAAGATTTGCTGCTGCCCTGGGGCTTATTTTAAGGTCTTGTTTGATAGTTTGGATAGCAATAGCCTTGATTCAATTGAAGACGATTCCATTTGTTTTGGCCGAGCAATGTCGTTACAAAGAAAGAACCTCTGAATTCAGGATAAAGTGGTTCACTCACTTGTGTGGTCTGCCCATTGATGGACAAACATCAGTCGCTATTTCAAATATTAGCTAATTCACAGATTACAGGACTAGGGTAATAGATAATGTAGGAAATTGAAAATTTTGCCACTTGTAGATAGAGCTATGTTGCAAAACTAAAGTATAGCAGTCAATTTTGAGCAATATTTTGAGCAATATTTTTTAATGTCTACATAGTAAATCGGCCCCTACTTTCTATGTATCATGGGCTCCTTCGTGAGTCAAAGTGTATTCGGGGGCTAGTATCTAAGTTACATAGTTATCACCTTTTAAATACCGAGATCATCAAGTGTTGTATCGTTCCATAAGGCTATATGAACCGGTGAACGTCATATATCCTAACCTCAATGTCGTGATTGAGTTCGACAGTAGCAATAGCAGTGTTCATATGAAATGGGACATTATTTAGTGATAATAGAATATTAGAGGATAATACTTATCATTAAGCGGATGAACCCCGTAGCGTTATCATTACACGCAACGTTGTATAGATTTCTCATCATTTACATCTATGGCTACATGTAACTTGCTCTGGCTACAAAACAGACCTGTCAAATCTCAGTACCTCTTATACCTACTATAGACAGAGTATATTGTGAAGCTTACCAACATACCATTCTTTATCTCGAGAGTGTTCTTGAAGAACACTTCTACAAATATCTCAATAAAAGATTTGTAATACCGGCTCCATGGCATTTTATGACTATTATTATTTGGTAATTGGGTATTCCAGGCCTGTTTTGCAAGCCACCAAGATATTTATAAAAGGGAACTAACATCTCTCTTGGTTGAGAAAATCCAATGTCCCTCTCTCAACAGTCGACATTGGCATTCACAAATTGAATCTATCAACAGTCTTTCTCAAAACATCAGCTTCCATACTACCTCATATATTTCACATTGTTCCCGAGTCTTATATCAGCCTCCCTACATTACTTTATTCATCTTCGCGTTTCAAGTGTATGGTTCCCTCCCTATATTATCTCTAAAACGCTGAGTACTAACACGGCAATTAGCAGTTAACAAAGATGCATCCTTGGTCCGTTGCTCTTATTTTTGCCTTCACTGGCAATGCTATTGCATCTGCTATTAGAAACGATGTGGAGTCTCTCAAAACAGACTCTAACCTTGCTGTTAGAGAACTCAACTGTTGGTGGGAAGACAAAATTTGCTACTGTATGTTTGGTGGTGAAATTAGTATCTATGATGATGAGAACTGTGAAGGAAAATCACAGGGTTGAATAGTTAGGATTTAGATCATTCTCATCCAATAATACGAATACGGTTGAAGTAGAATCATAGAATCACAAACATTCTGTCAAACATGGGTGATACAATCAGGTCAGGCAGAGGATGAGTTGACGTTGAGATAGTGTCAGTAACCTAAGTCAGGATCAACAGGATTGCTGACCCTGATCCAGTTAGCCTAGACGTTAGAATGAGCATCAGACATAAAGGTCCTCCTTCCAAGGCCCATATGTTTAGTTCAGACATGGTAGTGATGGATATATGAATCGGTTGAGATTCGCTCTTCAAGCAAGTATCAGATAGACACAGTCAACATCAATGATCACTCATTCCTTCTTCTCTTCATTCTAGGACATTCAGTACGTCTGTTGCGGTTGGCAACCGTAGATGAAAGGGGAGAAGGTGACAGAAAGCCCTGCAGCATAAGAGGAGAGCTGCGGGCTGTTCTCCCATTAACTAGTTTTCTTTCTCTCTTCATCTGACAATAAAGTTTCCATCATCGGTATAACTTCGTAACATCTACAAGTCCCTAACAACGTCCACCTAATATTTAATTTTGGATAGTCTTAGTATAAAGATGTGTTGTATGGAGGGTTTGCTAAGCGGGTAGAGTACTCACAGTTAGGTCTAATGCTGTTAAAAGTGGATATTAGGAGGATGCACTGAATGTCCTAGAATGAATGATTGATTGATGATTGTTGAATGTATCTGACTAATTCTCGCTTGAAGAGCGGATCTCAACCGATTTATATATCTATCACTACCATGTCTAAGCTAAACACATGGGCCTTGGAAGAAGGTCCTTCATGTCTGTTGTTAACCCTAACGCTCAGCCGAACTGGATCAGGGTCAGGTATCCTGGTAGTTCTGACTTGGGTTACTGACAAGTCTTTCTGCCATATTTTCAACCACTTTTTTATTTAAACGAGCACTAGTCACAACGACTGAACATCAACCAGCTATGCCTGTTGTCGTTTATTCCCTTGAAAATGCTATCAACACCTTTTTCTCAAGAACTGTACCGTCAGTATCCAGAAAACGTTGCG